>VZSR01003812.1:3194728-3312520 GCA_013398615.1 Brachypodius melanocephalos | reverse complement strand
CTGTGTGCCTGCTCCAACCACTGAGTCCATTTGGAGAAGCAGCCCAGGTACTGGCCCAATGTGAGTGTGTGACTTTGGTTACGTGAGTCCCATACCAGGTGAAAACGTAATCCCATACCAGGTGTCCTTATAGCACAAAACTGGGAGAAGAATGGAAGGCAGGAGGCAGGGTGAGATTCATTAACAATCCTCTAAGCTCTCTTGCTGTTAGTTTGTTCCTCTCAGCTTGGGTGAAGCACAAGACCCCTGCAGTGTCCTAGAAGGGAGGTACTGTCCCATGGAAGGGAGAAAGAATGGGACTTGTCAAAAAAACCCTGCCGTTTTTGTTGTCAACCCAAAATCCAGTCAGTTTAGGTAGTTCTAGTGAGATTTTAAGCACAGGCAGGAAAGGTGGGTCATGAACTTGGGGAGGTGTTTGCAGATAAACTCATGTTTATCTTCAGTGGCTGCTGTTCAAGATCTTCCTACAGCTGGCTCCAGCACAATCAGTGGCCTTGACTTTCTATGTCTCCAGCACATCTTAAGCAATGATTATTTTCCCCCTTAGACCCAGAAGCCTTTTTCTTTAAACAGTTTTTAAAAAATAAATCCTTCTCTCGGCATTACTGCTCCAGCCCAGCAGTTGCAAACAGGTCTTGACCCCTGATCTCACTGTCTGAGGACAGATTCCCCCCTGCAGAATACCTGTAATTCAAGCATTTGATTTTTCCCAGCAGGGAACCGTTTCTGCAAATGAAGTCTATTTGTGTAATGACACATCAAGTAGTTCACACAGGGATTCAGAACAGCCATATAGGGAAAGAGCTCTCAAATGAAATGCCATGCCAGGAAAGATTTAATTGTAGTTACCATACAATAATAGAAGAAAAGAGAGGAGAAAAAAACCCAACAAGACTGCAGGAACAGGCTGTTTTCATTTCCCAGCAATTGCACAGCAGCAAGGCTGGCTCAGCACTCAATGAGCTCCTGTTGGCACTAATTGGCACCCTTGATGGTGGGTCTGTGTGGATAAGCTGAGGTCTGAATGGCTGGCAGGGGCAGCCCTGCTCCCACACCTCTGCAGGCAGCTGGGCTGCAGAGGGGCAAGGTGCAGGCAGCCCCTCCTGCTGGTGCTTGGCAGCTGCCCCAGCCCTGGCAGCTCTCATGGCTTCTGCAAAAGAATGTCCTCAGATGTGAAGAAAGCAAGTGCATGCACAGCCGTGCTGATATCAGATGGAGGACTCCTGCCAGGATTTTAAGTGTAATTAGCAACTTTGAGGTGTGTAGGGACACCTACTCCTTGGATATAGCAAGCATGTAGATACCTGCATAGCTCAGAGCGTATGCTTCAGTGCTTTCTTCCGTGAGGACCTCAAGAAGTCCACAGTTCCTCCCTATCTTATTTACTGATAGCAACCAAGATGATCACAGGCTTTTCCCAAGCTAGTATTTGCACTATTGTTTTCCACATTTCTTTCCAGCTATTAACCTCCCTTTCTCTCTTTACAAGTTGCCCCTACATTTGCTAATCTTGTCCATGACAGAGTCCAGGGTTTTTCTTGTGGAGGGAAAGTTTATTACTGATTCTCAAGGGAATCTTCAGCTAGGGTAACCCAGGTTCTTTTTTCGGCCAGAGACCAAACCAGTCCCTTCTCTGTGGTGTTTATGTACCAAATGGCAGCCTGTCCCAGGGAGAGGGGGCAGTAAGATAGCTCATACGTAAAGGAGTCAATGCTAAGTCTGTCTGTAAACTTTGACTCCAGGTTGTCTTTGAACAGCAACTTGGGACTTTTGGAAGAAACTTTGCTATGAACACAGGAGCACTCTGTCAAAAATGTCAAACTGTTGCCAAATATTTTGCAGCCAAATCTAGGTTTGATTTTTTGTTTGCTTGTTGGTTTGTTTTAGGGGTTTCTTTACAAGAAGAAAGAAGGAAGAAATGTTCCCATGCCTAAAAATTATTTCTGCAGTAGTTCTGTGTGTAATTGCTGGAAATGCACATTCGTATATGAAGGATATCTTGCTATGCACAATAAGTAACTTTGTGAATGCATCAGCAATATAAAAATGCCTGAATTGTAACCCAAAATTCTTGCCATAAGGCAGAGAAGAGGAAAATCTGATTGCCCACCAGTAAGCAATTTGTTTTGTATGAAAATAAGCATTTCCATTCCTAATGACTATGTAAGCAGAAGTCCTTATAACAGCTACTTTATTTCTACAATAACTGACTTCATGGGACCAAACAGCTGGTAGAATAGGGAAACTGCATGCACTGATATTTGTCTGCATGCTTAACTTTTCAGGTGGTCAAGAGGGAACAGCCCTTATGAAGATGTCCCCAGCATCACTGTAGAATCACAGAATCACAGAATATGCTCAGTTAGAAGGGACCCATCAAGATTGAGTCCAACTCCTGGCCCTGCACAGGACAACCCCAAGAGTCACACCATGTGCCTGAGACCCTTGTCCAAATGCTTCTTGAACTCTGCCAGGCTGGTGCTGTGACCACTTCCCTGGGGAGCCAGGTCCAGTGCCCCACCACCCTCTGGGTGAAGAACCTTTACTGATACCAAATCTGAATCTCCCCTTACATCAGCTTGATGATGTTTCCTCAAGTCCTATCACTGATCATGAGAGTGAGGAGGTCTGTACCTGCGGGGTGCTGAAGACCACAGTGAGGTCTGTCCTCAGTCTCCTCCAGGCTGAACAAATCAAGTGTCCTCAGCCCCTCCTCATAAGGCTTCCCTCCAGACCCTTCACCCTTGTAATTCTATGATCTGTGCTTCCCTTCAGGGAGATCTGGGCTTGCCCTTGGCGTTGGATGGAATGGGAGGGAACAGGGTTGGGTATCCCTGGCCAAGCCTGTCTGGTGGGGTCCAGCACTGGGGCTTGCTACCAGCTCTCTCCCCTGCTCTGCTGCCTCATCCAGCTCTTCTGCTCCCATCCCTGCTCTGCAGTGGAGTTCTGCCAAGTCCCCTCCTGATCCTCAGAAACAGCTGGCAGTCTCCTGTCAGGTATCTGTGTCCCCACATTGGATGCTGGCCCACAGAAGATGGAGCCTCAGTAATGTCATCGCTAAGGCCAAAACATAAGCACCTCTGGAAAGGGTTGAGATTCTATCTTCACACCTCTGATTTTCAATACCCATGCTTTAATTCAGCTGCGATATGTGAAAAATATATTAATGATCAATAATTGCTTTGTAGGTAAAATAACCATGCTCCAAATCACATTTTTACTTTAAAATTATGTGTTACATGTCCACAGCAGTAAAGGATACCAAGCCTATTAAAACAGTATCAATGAGGCACTGAAAATGTTTTATATTTAGCACATTTTATTTTAGATTAAGCAGACTCAGCTCTCAATTATCCAGTGATTACCTAGAGGCATGAAGGCATGTACACAAAGCTACAGCAAAGCGACTGCGAGCACTGGCTTTCTTTGCTGTTGGTAGACTTTGTTTTGTCAGGATTGATTGGAGAGAAGGCTGGTGATGAACACATGACAAGCACAACACTCAGTATTGCTTTAATAAAGTGATGGGAGCAAATGTTTTCCATCAAACCTCTTCAGCACAGGAAATGTGATTAATTAAGCACATTCATCTAATTGCTGTATGAATTCTCAGGAGGTAAGTAAATGTATACTCCAAGGCAAATACACTGAGTTGGATTCCAGAGGCTATATCCAATCTATTTTTATGTGGTGTTTTTATGTAAACATTAAATAAGGTTTTTTTAAGGAGAGATCTTAATGATGATTGGTTTCCAGCACAGGATCAAAGCCTATCCTATTCACCAGTGCTCTTCAGAGCTAATAGCTGGTCTTCCTTCAGAAGACACACTCTGTCTTTTCTGTTATCTCCAGTGAGACTGAGCTGTAGGAAAAATGCAACCACCAAAATAGTTGTTGGATATTGTCCATGTCTTGTAAGCCTTCTGCTTTCCTTTGCATTAACAGTGTTTGAGTGTTCTGGGCTGGAACTGCTTTTCTAATTAGCAACAGCAAACGAAGGATACCAGGCTCCAAATTGTGTCTTAATGGTACTGCCTGGGCACAAGCCCTTTCAAAGGCAGGAGCCATAATGTTGCTGTCATTAACCCAGGTTCAGCAGCCCCACATTAGCAGCTGTAGGGGATGCTGAGCTCCCAGCCCTTTTTTCAGCCTGGTGAGGGAAGCCCACAGGCAGGGCGGGTGTGGTGGCAGCAAGTGAGTGCTGGTGGCATTCCCCTCTGCCCACCACTGCCAGCCCAGGGCTGTCCTGGGGCTGCCTTCCTGCCCAAAGCAAAATTTGCTTCTGCAATGGAACTGCTCATTTAGCTTGGGACAGGAGAAGCAGCAGCTGCAGGAAGAGTTCAGCCAAGTGACCCAAGGGACAGTGACCCCTGCTGCACCTTCCCCTTGCCCCAGCACAGCCCTGGGCTGCTGAGGGGCTAAATTCCCTCCCCAGCTGCAGGGTGGTCCCAGCCACAGGGTCACAGGGTGGGAGGATGAAGGGGCTGGCATGCAGGGCACAAACAGACCTACAATCACAGCAGTGCCTTGCTGTGGCTTTGTGCAGAAACACCGAATATTTGAGGTAGTGAAGCTGGGGAGAGGGATACCAAAACCGGCAGAGAGGGAAAAGCCGTGGCAAATTCCCACCACTTCTGTTAACGCTGCTTCCGCTCCATCCCCCTCTCCCTTCCCCAAGGGAAAACCCCTGCCTGGTGCCTGTATCCTTAAAAAGATCATTGCCAAGCTATAAATATCCAGCCATCAATTAACTTCATAAATGCCCACTCTACGGAGAGCTGTCTTTCCGAGCTGCTAAGGTGACTAACATCAGGGATGCTCACCATCACAGGTCCTGCCATGTTTGCCTCATTAAACCTTGGATTTTATCGACGTATTTATTTTAGAGGTTTACAGCAATCTAGTCCATAGTGCATTTAAAGTTAACAGAAAGACTCTGACTGACTTCTGTGGGCTTGGATTCCTTCCAAGGGAAATATTTTCCTACTTAAGTAACTCTGAAACAAGGCGATCACACCAACCAAAAAAACCCCCAACCCTGGAATGTTTCATTTAAAAATATGTTGTTGACAACAGAAAGCAAAGAGATCCTTAGCACTGGGGATGTATTTTTAATGCTGCTTCAATCAAATGCTTCAGAATAATGAAAGGCTTGCAAAAGAAACCTGTTTGCATTTATGGCCTTCCCAGCTATTGCTGGGAGGGGATGGGAGGGGAGTTCTGTGAAATTCTGGTCCAAAGGAAACAACTAAGGAAAGCAAAAGTTTTCTCAGGCAGCCTGGCAGCTTTCTGGCTTCCCTGAGAGGGGCAGGGAGAGCAGAGGCTGGGGGAAGCCTCACGGTGTGATGCAGTCCTGTAGCACTGTGCCTGCCCCGCTGGTGTGACCTGACTCACTGTAATACCAGCTCCTGACAAAGGTGTTACAAAGTCTGGAGACTTTCCAGAGCATTTCACTAAGGACACTGTACCTGGATGAACAGGAACAAGAAGGAATCCCCACTTCCAAGAGAAGGCAGGGCTCTGTTTGGCTTTTATTTGCTGACAGTAGCCCCGGGAGGATCCCACACACCCTAAATTGTTCATCCCACATTGCTGATGCACCACAAGTATACAGAGCAGCAGCAGGTGAACGTAGCTGTGGGTCGGTGGATATCTGAGAGGGCTCCTGTAATCATTCCTGCAGCGTAATCACTTCTCTTCCCTGTACTTAGTGCGTAAGTTCTCCTTGCGTCACGCCGGCGAGGTAATTGCTGTCACTTCGGCAGGGTGAGCCCAGACAAACAGCGCTGGAGCAGCCAGGTGACTCACCTGGGACAGCTGTTGGCTTCTGCCAGTGATAACCAGACAGTCTGGAGGAGGAAACACTTGCAGTGCTCACTGGGAGGAGGGCAGGGTTAGCACCTGCCAAAGTACTCAGTGGTGCAGCAGGATTCAAGCAACATCAAGCGAAACCCAAACCTGCACAAGTATCGAGACATGTAACTACTAGGATTTGGGAAGGCTGTATGGTAGAGAGGTGACACTTGGCACCAGAGAGCCTGCAATCATCTCTTGATTCTCAGGAAAAAAGAGGTCTGGTGTAAATTTGTCTACCCTACTTCATAAATCAAACCTGTACCTAGGTACTGCTCCAGAGCGGTTAACCTGGTGTCTTCCATCATTGTCTGTGTGTCTGTGTCTGTGTCTGTCTGTGTCTGTGTCTGTGTCTGTCTGTGTCTGTGTCTGTGTGTCTCTGTGTCTGTGTGTCTGTCTGTGTATGTGTGTATTTTGGCTGCGAGTTGGGACACCAGATTTCTGTGTGTCCTGCTGGGGTATGCAAATCCTCTGACATCTTCATGATAAAAATAAGCTGGAATTGCAGCTTTCCTTTCTGTGACATTTGGTGATTTTTGCCTTCTACTCTTCGTCCAGAGATGGACATTTCACGTGTGGCCAGGGCCAGTAAAATGCTTTGAAGGAAGACCTGTGCACTGTGCTGTCTCAGATCTGTATCTAATTGTATGGGATACCTGGGAGAGAGGCAGCAATCAAACCCTCTCTGGAGCATTGGGAAGGGACAAGTGAAACTGTTCAGATGGAGGCTGCAAAGCCACAATTTTACCTTGAGTTTGGAAAAGCAATCCCAGAGTTCACCTTGCTGACATACACTAATATGTGAAGGGCTCTTCTCACCCACTGTGCACTTAAAGTGTGGATATCAAGGTGACAGATCTGCCATTTGGAAATCTAGCCATGGAAATGCTGCTTTGGGACACATCTTAGGAAGGCACCGTGCACCTAGGACATGTCCCATGCTCTTCTCCTCCTTTGCAACACCTTTGCTTACAAGAGGTGCCATTGAACTAGGTTCCCATCATGAAAAACAAGGAGAGCACAGCATCACAGTCCAAGAACTGGGTCTGTGTCCTGTTGAGCATATAGTAGTAGAGGGAAATAATAGAACAAGTGCTGGAGAACTTGAAAACATAAGAAATAGGGGTTGCCGTTCTCAGTCCTGCCAGTGTCACCACAATGGCATGAAGGGAATGCCTGAGAAGGTGCAACCATGGCTACAGCCCCAATATTTCTAAGACAGGAGGTGACATGCACTCCCAGCCAACAGAGACCAATAGGTGTCCTGCCGCTGAGACCCAGAAAAAAGTCTCTGCTAATAAAAGGATGAAATAAGAAACATGAAATCTGTATGAAAAGTCAGAATACCATGAAGACATTGACTCAGGCCCCTGTTCATCTGTTAAGTGATGCAGTGCTGGAAGGGGTGCAGGGCTGGGGCTGGCAGGACATGGGCCAGATGTGGTACCAGGAGCATCCTGCCCTGGACTCCAGCTGAGCTCAGGTACCAGCAGGAAAAGGTTTGGAGAGGAGGCACTTTGCATTCAAAACACATATTCACATCTCTCTATTTTGCCTCAGCTTCACTTTCCTCCCACAGCTGATGGAATGGGTCGGTCCTTTACAGCAAACAGCCTACACACAGTTGTGCAGGCATCCTCTCTTGTTTGTCTGCATCCACCTGTCACAGTCTCTTAAATATGGGCATATGGGCAAAATGCCATTTTGATGAAAGAGTGTAATATCCAAGAGAGCTGTGTACAGAAATAGAGTATGGGCTTTTGGAATAACTGGAATATCTGGACATGGAAGGATTACTAGATGCTGCTCATGCCATTTCTAAAGTGACTAAAGCAGCATGTTATTTCCACTGCATTGCTAAAGCATATTGCTTATCAAATGCATCCTACAATTTAGATACAGTGAGAAATGGCTTGAAATGTGTATGTTTTCCCAGTGCTGGTCTGAATGAAAAAAGAACTAAAAACAAGTCAGAGGTTTCTCACAGTGTCTGCACCAGATTACTCCTAGAATTAACTGTGGATGACCCAGGGCACATACATGCTTTTTATTCCCTCTTTACATGATATTGAGCACAATAGGGCCCAGTCTTTGACAGTAGTTCTGAGATACTGCAGGAGTATTAGGAACATATGGACCATAATTTGGCTAGGATTTTTTTAAAAAACACCAGGGACCCAATGCCCAAATCCAATGGCAATTTGGAGATGACTAATCTGTATCTTTAATTCTTAAAGAGTGAGAATTGAGGGAGGGTGTTCATGACTACTGCAGTGCAAAGCCCACCTTGCTCAAGAAGCCCCTCACGGTACAGAAAGTGAATAATCATGTATTTCCCTGTTACAGCCAGACTGTTCTTTTGCATTTTGGGTGAGTCACAGATTTCTCCCAATGTTTAATACTGCTGTCCTCAGGTTTTCATCTGGGAGACCACAAACTGCAAAATCCCTTCTTGTATCTGCAATGCAGGTAATAGAAGAAGGACAGTACAGGATGTCAGAATCTGTGTGCCATGCAACTCCAGAACAATAAAAACGGATGCTAAATTAGAGAAACTCGAGGTAGAGCAAACATTTAATGAACATCTGATAGATACTTGAGCTCAGGGTAAGAGGATAACACATACATAAGGAGAAATACTTTAAAATCCTGGGCATACTTCTGACCAAAAAAGAGACAATGATTTTTCCGGCTTCCTGCCCAGAAGAGCAGTCATTCATTTCCAGTCCTGCAGTTCAAAGCCAAAGGTGTGCTAAGCTGGCTTCTTGGCATTTGAGAACAGAAGCTGTCTTTGACCCAGTAGGAGAAACAAGATTAGCCTTTCCAGATTAGAAGGAAAGTATTAGTAAAGCACCAGAGGGTTTGACATGAAGTCTATTTAATAGTGGCAGGCCTGGATGATAATGATGAAAGCAAAAGTTGCCATGTCTATAAGGCAGGATGGATGAAGTATCAATTTAGTTATTGCTTAAAAGCCTCAGCTGATAGTGAAATGCTGTTCAGGATACACTGCTACAGACCAAGGTTTCTTGGAGCAAGGTCACAATATACAGCAAGAATAGCTAAAACAATAAAAAGAAGGATTTTTAATCACCATATGAAAATTTCCAAAGCTTTCAGCTAAGTACATCTGCAGGAAGAATAAGAAACACGAAACTGGGTGACCTGACCCAAAGGAAAAAGGGGGTCTCTACTGCTAATATCAGGTGTGCCTTGCTGGGGATGCAATATGTAAACAAAGACTGTGTTAACATTTGCAGACCTGCTAGTAATCAGAAGACAGATTTACCTCACAGTTTGGGCATTTTCTACAGATTCAATATTTTTCTTTTTACCTACTGCCAAATCTTAAACCGACTAAGGGTAGGTTTCCTGTGAGACCACAGAATTATGTGTGTGTATTAGTCACTAGCTCTGGGATTGCACTGATCTCTTCCTTTATTTTTCTCCTTGAGTTATTTCATTAACAAGTTGACCCAGCAGCAGATAGCCAGATAGCCTCCATGGTATCATTTTAGTATACAGACATTGCAAAGAATGGTGCCTCAATATTTTTCATCTAGTAATTTTAATTTGTTTGTTCAGCAGAGGGTGGCACAAGCTGTATGGTAGAGACTTAATCCAGCAAATGCTAATCCGTCAGATCAGGGCCAGAGTGCTGTGTTCAGCTTTGACACTCTGTGTTCCCAGCACTGTGTGCTGCAGGATATGTGTTACCAACCCTGCTCTGTAGCCTCCCCATGGAACTACATCTCTATGAGGTGCACTATGAGGTGCAGCTCAGCTGTGCTCCCTTCATTGTGCTCTAGATGCACTACTTTAACATGAAATAAAAACGTGGCAATTCCAACTGTTCACTCTGAATTGGTAAACAAGGAAAAAAAAATCAAATATCTAAATATTTTTATTTGACTGTGGTCATGAATAGCTGTGTACAAACATGCTGTGAAATAAGCTGTCCAGCTGTCCTCCTCCCAGAAGATGAACCAAATCAATATAATGCTGTGCATTTGGGGCATCTTTTCTTCTTAGCTCAAAAATCCTATGAAAAAACCACTGCTGGATTTGAAGTAAACTACAAATAAACTGAGTTCAGATGCTAATTAACTCCACACTGCCTTGGTATAGTAATGGACAAGCACTGATTTGTTTTCAACAGCAGCCAGACCCTCCGGTGTGTACCTCTAGTGGGCTCGCAGGCTGATAAGGGGGATGCTAAACACTGTCCACGTTTTGTGTGATCAGTAGCAGCAGGCATGGGGTTTGCTATTTGAGGTACATTCATGAAAGGCAAAATAAGAGAATAAAAACTCCTCTGAGTGTTGCAATGAGAAATTGCTACCCATCAGAAGTTAAATAAGTCACCGCGTGTGGGTACACACCATCAGTGCGCACCATTTCTCTCAAAACCAAGCTGGATTTGTACAACTGCCTCCTGCAGGGTTCTCCTGCATGAGGAATCCAGGCTGCAAGAGGCAGTCAGTGTTTCTCACTTGGATGAGGCATGCAGACTCACAGGCTTGGGACCAAGGGCACCGATACCAGGCAGGGCAGGAGCCGAGCGGTCGGGTCAGCACCAGGCTTGCCCAGCCCCAGGGTGGGCAAGAGGACATGTTCTGTGTCCTCCCGTCTGCAGGGGAGAACAACCATGCCTGAGAACATGCAGAGCACTGGCAGGGGACACCACTGGAACATCTGTGGTGTGGTCCAGGTACATGGGAGCCGTTCTGGTTCCCATCAGTCTGGGAGATTAGGTGGTGGGCTTGGGCTTTGTCATGTCCATAATTCATGTCCACTGTCAAGGCAGCTTCTACAGTCAGAGGCTCCATTCTCAGAACACTTTCCAGCAGTCAGTCGAGAGCATCATCATTTATCGTCATGGCTTAGTGGTGTCTCAGCAATAGCCCTGCCCTGGCAGCAGGGCTGTCTGTACCAGCTCTCCTTCCTTGGGGCAGCTGCCAGGCTGCCACGCTCCCTTGGCAGTGCTCCAGTTTCACTCCACTTGTTGCTGGGAGCTGCTTCAGATGCTCAGGGCAAGGCTCACTTCTCAAGCTTTGTACTTTCTGTGCTAGGGTAACTGACCACTAAAATAAAGCCTGACAGGTCACTTATTTTTCTGAGTAAGTGATTTCAGCAGAATTTCACCTATTGCCTCACAAACACAGTTATTTAACATAGCCTGGAACATTAATCCTTCTGTTTGTTTTTTTTACTGCCAATAGAGGCAGTAAAAAACCAAACCCACCTCTTTTTCTCCTTTTTTTTTTTTTTTTTTAAATCAATTCTGCTTTTATTTCCTTTAAAGGTAATTTCACTGTCAAAATCCAAATAATCAGTTTACCTCCTGTTGTGGCAATAGTTGAGCTGTGCTCAGTTTCTCCCTGCTACCCAACCCTGGCTTTCTCCTTACAGGAGAACAACCCAGGTGTCTCCCACCCCCTGATAAGAAAACAAGCTCGAAATCACCAGGTAGTAGTTAAGATATGTGTCTCACTGACTTTCATGTTGTTTTTAACAACACCAAGAGCCTTGACTTTCTGTGCTCCCCCTGCCAGGCCATGAACCCTCCGGGAGCTTGGGAAGCCACGAGCAGTAAGAGGCCAGTACAAACACAGCACCTGCCTGCAAGATTGGATGGTGTCAGCTCCTGCAGGCATGGCTGTGTTGCTCAAAGGAATAGGAAAAGGACAGGCAAAACCTTTCTGACAGTGTTTTCATGTCTTGCTCACAACCGCAATGCCTGAGAACACCAAGTCGGAATGAATTTCTTCTGAAAAGCAAAGGAAAATGAGGTATTGATGTAAGCTCACTGTGGAAACATGTCAGGCTGGAACGTTTCAATCTGACATTTTCAAATACCTTGAAATAAAAGGAAATCAATGCTATAGTTCTAAAAACTACATTATTTCGGATTATATTCTCCAATCAACAACAAATAGCCCAAAATTTAGAGGTTAACAGAGACCCAAAAATTATATTTTATGATGCTTTGAACTTTTTAAAATTTGAAAATTCTGTGGAACAGCTCTAAAACCAACAATCAGTAACCCTTTTGCAAAACATTAGGAATACATTTCTTTTTTATTGCATTTGATTAATCTGCTTTCCCCTTGCATGCAAAGGGTTCTTATTTTCCATGCTTGAACAATGCATTTAAATTGTGTGTTTTTATAAGAAAACTTAAAGGTAATTTTACATAGAGAAACAAAGTAAGAACAGGTTGTTTTTTTTTCTCATTGTATTTACTTAGATTACTGAACAAGTGAGAAAGGACACCCAAGATAAAGGTACAGCATGACAACACATCTGAAGCATAACAATTTCAAACCATCTCTAAATCACCTCCTCCTCATGGAATTTGCCTTTGTTTGCCAGTGCCTGGAGAAAAAAATGAAATCCAAGAACAATTGAATTTCATTCAATAGGTGGTAAAAAACATGATAAAATGAACATGATAAAATGAACTCTGCAAAAATGAACTCAAATAATATAACTTGTATATTAATAAATTTTTGGCCTGTCAGGCCAAGAGCAAAACATCCTTTTCATAAACTGCTTTGTCCAGGAAGGGTCACATCTCTTTTTACCCCCAGGATGTGAGTGCAGGCACCTGCATTGATCCCAGCTGCAATGGTGTGGCTGGGCAATGAAATTAGTAGGCAGAGACAAAACTGGTACTTAATCATGTAATGAGCACTGAACTTTGATGAACACTGCTCTGGGTGACCAAGTCTCCAATGGGATGCTGTTATGGAGGAAGGGAACTGTACTGACTGCAAATCCTGGTAAGGAAGAGAAATTAGGCATTCTGACATTTCTGTCATTTTTCATCCTCCCTCCAGCTCATCACTCATTTGAATTGTTGCACATGTGAGTTACCTCTAGGTGAGGAATGACAGGTGAGACGGAACACTGCACCTCCAGACTGAAAATCTGGCTGCCTTGGGAGCTGTGCACTCAAGAATGCCCCAAACCACCTTTCTACCCTTTTTTTTATGGTACTGAAAAAGCACAAATGGGGAAAATCAGCCCTTCCTCGTGCTTAAACCCTGGCAGCTCTTCCTTCCAAGACCTTCACTCAGTGTTTTTTACTTATGGGAAGCAGGCGAGGAGGGAACCAAGCCCCTCTGTACAGAAAAGTAGCCCTGATGAAAGTCCAAATTGCTCACATGTGAGGCCATGCAGTCAGGCTGGACATCTTTTTTAGAAGTTGTCTGATTTTAAGCCTCCAGCTTACCCCTTCCCAGTGCTGCCTGCACTGCAGCAGTGACAGCTGTTGCTTGTCCCTTCCTCGCTGGTGAGCTGAAGGAAAGCTCTCTGGGCAATCAGAGGTTATTTTGCATTGCCTTACAAATTTTGCCATCTCCCCAGAACACCAGGCACTAGCTCCCAGGTTTTCTCATCCTCTCAGATCACAGCTGTTTGGATTATATCCTCCACATTGTCTTTGATTCACATCAGTAGGGGCAGGGAATGGGTTCCTGCCCAACAGAGGTTTGGTGGGCTATGAAAACCCTGGCAGTCCAAGTGGCCTCTGAGGGTTGCTGCTTCTGGTATCTCTAATGCCTATGGCAGCTTAGTCCCTGGGCATTTCACTGATCACTTGATCTTAAAATGGTACGTTTTCAAATATTTAAAATATTTTTGTGGAAGAACCTGCCATACATAAAACCTAGTTAAAGAGATTTCATTCAAGCTTTTAAGTGAATTAATTGCTTACTCTTTTGGCACAAAGCAAGCCTGGGAGAATTCAGGTGACAGAAAAAAAAAAAAACCTGCCATGGAAACTTAAGGTTACAAAATACAGGGTTTCTGCTTTTATCAGCCTGGACTCAAGTGGCTGCAGACAGCAAAAGGTTAGCAGCTTGCAGATATTTCAGCAAGTAGGTAAGTGCTCAGATGAAGTTTTTACTGTGAAATGGCCGTTCGAAAAACTTGCTGTCATATCTATTTCTAGATCATACAAGATTTTTAAAATGTAGGAAAAAGGAGAAAAACTGCAGTGGTATTTCAGCCTGCCTCTATATGGTTGGAAGGTCAATTACCAAATAAATGAGGGATTTATAAAATCCAGCCCATTGCTCCAGTCCCTCTGCCTGTGCTGCACATTCACCACGACATTTTGGTCCACAATTGATCTGCTTTGCCTTATTGCTTAAGCACAATTTGCTTGTCACACACTAACCTGTTATTTTCTCAGTAATTTCCTCTGTGTGCCTCAGTCACACTGAACCAAGCCAAAACCAAATATTTACTGCTGCTATGGAGCACAAATAGCATTTATGGCCACACAGAGGTCTTAGTGAGGTAACTGTTTAAGCCCAAGAGCTACAAAGGGCTTTCTAGGAGCAAAGTCTTGCACAAAACCTGGCTGTGGTTCTTTTTATGTTGTGAGGCTGTGGCTGCCCATGCAGAGTCTCCATGGGAGATGCCGTGGGGCCGTCTTCTCCCCAGTCTCCATAACACCAACCTACACACTCCCAACCTGGTCTGGGCAGCTGAGCTTCAGTTTTGGGGTGAACTGTGCTGACAGGCACAGGTCAAACCAATGGCAAAGCCAAGAGGTGGCTCTCGCTGTCCATCCATTGAGATAGAACCTGTTCTTCCCTACAAGTGCTCTTTACCACAACCCCTACTTGGCTGGTGCGAACACCAGCATGTTCTTACTGATCTATCTGCTAGCTTTGCTAGTGAGGCTGCCCTCTCTGCCTCCCTAGAGAGACCTCACCTTTCCTTTTATTGGGTATCAGCACCAGATTTTAACCTTTGAGGCCCTGCTATCCTGTGTGAAGTAGAAACACGTATAGGCCATGACTCCTGCTGAAGTGAAGACACATCCCAGCATTCATTTCAGACAGTTTCTAAGCAAAGGCTTCAAAGATGGCTTTTGAATTTATGCTCCTAGGAGGAGGATGGAAACTCCAGTTTCTAGTCTCACTGCTGTCACATTCCATAGAACCCCTGCTTCTCCTTGCAGCACCTGGCAACCCTCCAAAAGTCAGCCATCAAAAAACAAATTCTGTGCTCCCTCAGGGCAGCCAAATACTTAACACTGTTAAGAATCTTTAGCTGTGAATGCTCTCCTGGACTGAAGTCACAGAGCTGGAAAAAAGGACAAACAATGGACTTCACATCAGATATTAGATGATGGCAATGTGGACAGAAATAATGGGGGGCTGGGTTTGACTCCCACACTCCTCTTGATGTGAAGCAGAGATCCAAACCCCAGTCTCTCTGAGAACTACTCTGATCACTAGGTCACTGGAGACCTTTTTATGAAGGATAAATTGCTCATGGTAGTTGTTCCACTGCACATAAAAGAAATAATCACATTTTAAGCTGTAAGCAAAGTCAAAAGGCTTTATAGCTTGACATTTAATCCCCTCAGAGAGGATAGCACAGTGAGAGTCTTTGTCATCCTAGCTAGAAGTGTGCACTGCTAAACTGTGTTCGCATTTTGCGATGTGTGTAATCCCCACCCCACTCCTCCCAAACAGACACTGCCTTTGACAGCAACTTTCCCACCATGGTAATCATTCCCCCACAACCACGTCACCAAGAGTGTGAAAAACAACTCACTTCCACAACAAATAAACAAACAAGCAAACAAATGTAATGCATTTCCTCCTGTAAGTTCAACATGAAAATACTCTGCTCTTGGCAATGGCCAACAAGAGTAACCCATTGGACCGTCATTTCATCAGCCACTGCTGAAATAGCCAGCTTCAGAACGGAAGGACCTTTCTGAAGATGTTAATGTTGCTTAGCAGCATTTCGTTACCACAGTATGATTTAGTAAATACAGTGAAGAGTGAAGCAAGGAAAATTCAGAAAATTTGAGTTCTTTTGTTTATTTGAATTATTCCTATGGATTATAGTCATGCTCCTAGTTATTTTCCAGTCTCAGCTATCTGTCAAAAGTTCCCAGGGCCATCACTGTGCTTTTCTTGGAACAGACTCTCTTAGGTTCAGGGCAAAACCCTGCCTTTGGCTCCTGTTGCCAGCAACAGCTTCCTGCCTGCCGCAGGTCAGAGCCAGGCTGTGTCTCCAGTGGCACAGGCTGGAGGAACGGCTGCCTGCTGCCTTTGGGAACATGCATGACCACCCTACAGTCACTTTAGGCACACTGGTTGGTCAATGAAGGGTGACAGGCCAGAGAGCCCAAGGCCCCTGCCCGTGGGAGAGGAGGGGGCAGCGGGGCTGAAATGTGCAGAGGCAGAAACTGCTTGTTGCTCACAGGCTGATATTCCCTCAGTGACCACCAGCACTATCAATCCAATTGTCATTTCCAGTCCCCCAGCATCACTCCTCCTCCTTTTGGGCCATCCATAGCCAAAATTCCCTTTGCAAAAACTGACCTGTCATGAGCTGTTATGAAAGCACAGCAGCCCCGGTTTAAAGAGGAGCAGTTTGGGCTTTGCTATTCTTGGCCAGAGAGATCATGGCCCTGCAGACACCCAGGGAGGCAGAGCTGGCCTTGCACCACTCCTCTGGTCTTCCCAGCTGGGCTGCCTCTGCCCTCTGCTCCCCAGTGGTGTGACTCTACATATCCACTTGTCATTTTGGTGTCAGCTGCTCCGGCATCTCTTTCTAGCGATGTCAGCTTCTGGAGAGGAAGGATGGGCTGGGGGAGGAGGGACCTAGCCTGTCTGCCTTCAGACATGTCAGGCATTGCACATAAGCTAGAGTGCACCAGCACCAAGAATGTCCCCATATTCCTGCTTCATGGGTTTGTTTGCTTGGTTTTCCCTTTTTTCTTTAATTTGAATAAAACCCAAAACTAAAACCAAAACACAAAAAGAAAAAAAAAAAAAAAAAAACCAAAAAACACAGAACCAACAACAAAAAACCCCAAAAAACTATACCTCTAAAATTTATTTCTTTTGAAGGTGCAAAACACAGATGACTGTACCAGATTCAGTCCAAAGGCCAACTTTTCAGTAAAATTTTCCTGTGTTTGCAGTTCCTGCAGTGACCCAGAGCAGCAAAGGAGGTGGCACAATGCAGCTGGTACTGCTGCCTGCTGCAAGCCAGCATCCCCATCCACAAGCCAGCAGCACGAGGAGCCCTCACAATTGTTTTAATTGTCCATCTACCAGTGTCAAGGGTAGTGAAACCCAGTTAGAAATTCAAAGAGGCAACCCAGCAAATGTTCTCATTTAACTGCTTTTCTAATCTCTCAATGGAAAAGCTGCTTGTTTTGGTAAGACCAAACAATTTTACTGCCAGTCCATATCTTCAGCTGGTTCTCCTGTAGTGGTAAACAGTATGTGTGCAAAAAAAAGGGGGTAAGTTTGAGAAAATTCTCTGTCCCTTACGAAAATAGGGATGTTCTGTGCAAAACTGCAGGCTTGCAATGAAGGACATTTTTTGGCAGTTTGAAGGAGAAAGCTGTGCCACAAAGAAAGCATCATCTGTTTGGAGACTGAGGAAATATCAAGAAAAGAAGTAGTGAGGTGTTTTCCTCTCTTCCTGTACACAGATATAACCCAGCATCACTGCCTCCAGAACCTGGAAACCACTAGTTAATTTGTCCCTGCCAGCCCAGCAAACATCATGTTACATTAGAGGAAATCTTTCCAGGATCTGTTGAACTGGAAAATATTATTTATGTTCTAATACACACTTATGTTTATTTATGTTTTTTAAGCAGCAAACTATCTTGTTCAAGGCTACAAAAGAAACTGTAGAAAAATCCCTGAGATGTATTCTGGTACTGGACCCCATCCTTTTTGAAAGCCCCAAACATATATCACAAGATGAACTGTAGTTTTTCCACCTGCAGTTTATAAATAACCTATTTTGAACTCCCAGGTACAAGGTCTAACTCAGAAAAGAGAGAATGAGCCCAGCCCCCTTCCCTGCACAACTACTCATGGTTTTGGACAGGGTACTCTCTAGAATGGCCTTTCTCCATGCTAACAAGTAAATAAGAACCTTTTCCTACCTCAAAATCATGCCAGTGGAGTCAAGATGGGGTTTATAAGGCATTTCAAGGTTCTTGGAGAACAGATATTCCAGAATTACGTGCGGGTACAGTATCAGGCAGAGCATTTATTATTTTATTTAAGATTACAAAACAAGCTGCTCTGTTTTACAGCAACATTAAGTGAGATGGAATGCTCAAAGCATGAAATCCAGCACATTTCTCTTGTAACAGAAGTCCTTTCATCAAAGGTTCATAAAACAATGAATTTCTTTAACCAGTTCATGTCATAAGACAACTGTTATGGGCATTGAGCTTAACTTAGAATTTTCCCAGATTTGAAGGTTTAAGTTGGAATTGGAAATGCTTTTGAATTTCTTGTGCAGGAACACGTGCATATTGCAGAGAAAAAAAAAAATTCAGTGAGAGCTGCCAGTAACTGGCTGACAACCCAGCACAGGGGGTTTGTTAGAACTGATTCATGGTCTTGTGCAACAACTTTGTTTGAGGTTAAAAGAGGGCAGAAAAGACAAACTCTATTGAGACTGTGTTACGTGAGTCCATGGACAAGGGCTTGACTTTTGATGTACATGTATTTGGCAGTCAGGGCTGGAGATTTATTTACAGGGTGTCATTTGAGGTTTGCTCTGATATGCCCCACAGGATAACCACTGGGGTTATTTTGCTTGGGGCTTGCTGTTTGCAGCTGCCTTCTTTAACTTTCTTCAGCTGCTCAGCAGACACTTCCTAAAGGCAGCTTCTTCCTACCTTGCACGGGCTCGAACATTTCTGGTGTTCATTCCTCCACTCCTCCCTCTTAAACCTTGCTTGTCTAAGCAAATAAACAGGAGGCCTAAATATGTCCTTATGTATGCACATGCCAAAGAACATATACATTAATTAACCCAAGGCCATACTGCCCTGCTCCTAGAGGGCCTGCAGACCCTGCTAAGGGACAGTGGGGTTTCCTTTGCTGAAAATCCCTTTATTGCTACAGCATGGTCACTCCTGAGAAGAGGTGTTACACGTTATCACAGGTATGCTTCAGATGATGCAAGGCAGAAAGGTCTAATGTGTGCCAGGTAAGGATCTAACTCTGGAATGTGACTCGAAAGATGAAGACATTTGAAATCAGTCTCAGGTCTGACTTCAGTTCTTCATCTGAATTGTTCTGTCCTTTGTCTCACTGTGAATTATTTTATGGTTTCCATCTACAGCTTGTTATTAAATCAGTGAGTTCAAAACATGCTTATATTACATGCTTGATGAACACTTCTCACGAAGTTACCCTTGCAGTTCTGTAGCCTGTGAGAAAGCAGTTGTTTTCACGTAGTGTGAGATTCCAGCAAGAGTCAGTCAGGCACAAAACATCCATCAAAAACTGTCTCTGCTGGCTGAATCAGTGATATCAGCCTTAAGGGACTACCAGAATCGTCTGCCATCAGAGAGACTCTCACAGTCACACAACCTCTCATTTGTAAATAAAAGCTAGGCTCTGTCTGGTGATGACACAGTCTGTTCCTGCGTTAGCTCCAGCGTTCAGCACTGCACAGGAATGTCACTGATGCATGGCAGTGACTCTGGCTTTCCCAATGGAGACAGTACAGCCACAGCTTCGGCCTCTACAAATCCTCTCAAGGTTAAAAGGACCACGTCTCATAATCTGATGTGGCTGTGTGTGCTCCACAAACCCTTTCCTTTTCCTTGCACCTAGAGATCACCGGCCGTAGAGTGACAGGGAAAGAAGGCTGGACTTGAACTACTGAACCCGGAGCTGCTGGAAAGGCACACCATTTCCCTCTGCTCACCCTTCTTCCCTGGCAGGGACTGCTCTGAATCTGTTTGTTGGGTAGTGTGGCCATGCACAGGACCTCTCCAGATGGGAAACACCTCCCTGGGTGGTTAGCATGAGGGAAGCACCTGAACCCTGGGCAGCACACAAGGAATGGGGCTGGCAGCAGCAATGACGGAGATCAGGAGGAGCAAGGAACTGTTCTCCTCCAGAGCATGGGAGGGACCAGTGCCAGTGGAAGGAGCACAAAAATGACCTTACAACTACCACCTGTAGGATGACACACAGGCAATTCCAGAGATCCTGTGAGCTAGTCTGTGTTTCTGAATTACCCACTCTCAAGTATTACTTTTCCTTTACTGTAGCTCGAGAACATTAAAGAGCATATGTGCCGAAAAAGTTTCTGCACACTTGCACGTGCAAATTTTTTTTACCAGCCTCTTTTGGGTCCTCAGTTCAATTGTAGAAGCTATTATTTCTGACCACTCTAGAAACAATTACTGACATTTCAATAATGCTTTTCACATGAACATGTCACCACTCGGTCCCCAGTTGAAGGTGAAGACAGCTCCCACTTAACCAGCCAATGATCAGCAAAGGAAATGGGCCTGATCTGATCTGGTAGAGACAGGTCTGACATTTTTGTAGAACTTATCTCTATAAAGCATCCATATTCTCCCCAGTTGCTGCCTGAGACAGCATTTATTCAATGGAAAAAGGGATTCATTTATATTGATTGGACTTTCCCTCCCACCATGCACATTGTGTAGCATCAGGGTACACTTATTCCACATCAGTAACTCTCAGCCCTGCTGCAGTCTAAGTGCTCTCCCATTAAATTATTCAGGACATCAGCATGGGCAACCAGCTTAAAAAGAAAATTCAGAATGATCTAAAAAGAAAAGAAGGCTTTGTCTTATAAAAACTCCCAAATTTAAAAAAAAAAAAAAAAAAAAACAAAAAAAAAAACAAAAACCCCCAACCAACCAAAAAAAAAAAAACCCAAAAAACCCCAAAACAACCCAAAACCAAAAACCAAAACAACAAGAACAACAAAACACACACACACAAAAAAAAAACAACCACAAACCCCAAAACAGGAATTGTCATGTTATTTTTACTTACTAAAATCTAATTATGGCAATATTAACTTTCTTGTTTCACTAGACAGAAGCCTATAAAAGAAATCAGTGTCATCAACATATAGGCTAATGCTAATTTCTTCTTTAGAAATCAGACCTTCTTGCTGTAACTGAGGTTAAAAACAGAAGTGTGAACTACACATTATTTTAATGTGTGAGAACGGAAGTGAAGGATGGGCTAGAACAATAAATGAGAATGAGTTGCTTGCTTGAAAAATAACAGTGGAGGGAGATCACTGTCTTCGTGTCCTGGTCACATAATCTGGTGGTTGTTTTAAACAAATTAAAGCAAACTGCTTTCTTTTTGTGCATTCAAGTAAAACAGAGTTTTCAGCCAGCAGATACTCAATTTTCCTGGCTAGCTTTTGGATGCTGGCCATGTGTGATTAGTGACCTATTTTCACTGCAATGAGATCAGCTGTGTTTGTAGCATCCTGAATCAGCAGATCTGTCCTTATTCCTGGCTCTGCCTGCCGGAGCACTGAGCCAGGCCCATTCTCCAGACATCCTGGCCTGCCATGGATCTGTAGCAAAGGGTGCTTGGTCATAAAAGAGCTGTGCTGAAACCTAACAGAGCAGGGCCATCAGGATCTGTGGTGCACAATCTGCTGGAGCTGCTGAACTTGAAATTTTGTTTGACTAATTGAAAGGGCGTAGGAATAGAAGAAACCTGTGCTGTTTATAGGAATTACAATTCTTCCTGGATAATAGTGCTATTAAAAACAGAAGGGGCAGAAGCAAGAGTCAGAGAAAGATCCTAGGGCTTTAGCTTTAGATCTGAAGCCGTTTTGGTCACAAATGCCTGTGGCAGATCCTTGTCTTTGAAAAAGCACAGCATAACCCACAGTTTGCTAGCACTGCATGAATTATCATGTCCAAATGTACTTTTGAGGTCAGCTCCAAAGTATTCTACTGTTGTTTGCCACCAAAGCCCAGCACGATGTCAGTGGAAGCTTGGTGGTGCTGCTTGGACTGAGCCATACAGAAATGATTGAAGCCTCACAGGAATATTTAGGCTTGAGGGAACTCTGCAGCGGTCGTCAGGTCCACCTCTCCACTCAAAGCAGGCATAGGTGAGTTTGGGTTACTTGAAGACCTCTCAGTTGAGTTTTGGTGACTCAGAATTAAGTACACTATGTCCAGGAGCTGCTCTTCTGGGATGAACCTCATTTGGATTAATATATTTAAAGGTTTTGAAAGAAATTGTTATTCCTATAGAGCTGCAGTGGAGACCAGAGGTCTGGCTGCAGTTCTTTTCACTAAGCCCCACAGCTGCCAGTGCCAGCAGCACTGGCCACTCAGCTGTCAGGGAGGAGAGGAGCTGGTGGCAAACAGGACAGGTCAAAACCTGTCCCCACCGATCAGCCAAAATAAAGGAAAGAAAAGGAAATAAAGACACAGAGATTTTCCTCCTAGCAGCCAGGAAAATGAAGGCAATCAGCAATGGTTCACATCCTGCCATCATTAACTCTTGTACTGTGGCTGTTGGCAAAAAAGAGTTGCTTTGTCAGGATTAGAGTGTTGATTCTCATCTTCATTTCCCAGTGGACCACCTCTGGGATGAGGTGATGTGAGCAGGGATGAATCTGGTCTCGTGGTCACCAATGAGAAGTGTTGCTCTGCATCTCCTGAAACATCCTCACACTGCTCATAAAAGCATCATCACCAGCAACACTGGGAGTTTTGTGGGGTGTGGTGGGGGATTCCTGGTGATAAAGCCTCCATACAGTCGTCTGAGGGGAAAAATAATTGAATCCATTGGCAGAAATCAAAACTTCTGACTGCCTCTTACCTGGAATCCCGTGGTGAGTAAAAATTCGCTGATCTCTGTGAATTTTACTCAAAAATACCTATAATTTTGTGACAATCGTCTGACATGCTGTCTTCTTTCATTCTCCTGTGTACTTCAGACTACAGTACTTCCCTGGTAACCTTTCTTTTCCACCACCACCCCTGTGTGATCCCGAGAGGACATTAAAATGCCAAAGACACAAGTGTGACATGAAGAGGGCTGGCATCTCTGCCAACATAACTTCATGGACGCCAGTACCCTGGGGAGCTCAGCTATGCTAGGGAAACATCTAAGATTTTGAATGTGAGCAGTGTCCCCTCAGTGGCACAGATATCCTCTTTTTGCATTCACAATGAATGACAAGTTGAAATGCCTGCCCTCAGGCGTGTGGCAGCAGCATGGGATGCAAGGACAAGCTCCTTCTGAAACACGGGGAATGATTTCATTAAGCTAAAATCTCTGAGGACTCCTGCAGAAATGAGAATAACAAAGCCATTCCATGGGAGCTGCGCTGTGGACACAGAGCTGGAGCTGGGCAGGAGGTGAGTACATCATGGGTTAAATCACTGTGCCCTCCTGTGCCAGGTCACCTTCCTGCTCACAGACTGGAGGAATTTGCACGCATTTTACAAACGGCTTTGCTGTGACTGAAGCGCTGAGGCTTTCCTTTTGGATAGGCAGCAGGTCTGCGTTTTAGCCATTTCTTTGTTGTTTGCTGCCTCCAACAGGATTACTGGGAAAATTTTCTCCAGTCAGTGACAAAAGACCTGCAATAAGAGCAGCTGCCTTTGATACTCACAGAGGAGGGCAGAATGGTCCTGAGAGACAAGCAACAGATTTGCAGAGAAGTCAAGAGATGTCAGCTAGAAATCAGCACAACGCCAGATTAAAAACTCTCTCTCTCCATGGTAGTTTAAGTATTAATGAAGCCACTGTTTAAAAGTTCATTAATAAAAACAGATTTAAAAATCAACTGCTGTTTGGAAAAAACAAACTATGACAATTCCTCCAGTGTTGTTCTTGGAGGTTTTATCTCTGTGAAAGGGCAGAGAAAATAGGAGAAGGTTGCTGTGGGCCACCTCTCAAGCCACCCCTTCTGATGCTACCTAAGCCGCCTCTATATTCTTACACACCTGCTAGCACTGGATCTTTGAACCCAAGTGCAAAGTCTTGGTTCATCAGGATTAATGAAACCTGAGCTTGAGCCCAAAGTGGCAAGAAAGGTCAAACAGATTGCTGTCTGCTAGAAAAACATGAGAGCGCTGCTTGACTTGAAGGAGTGCAACTGCTAAACACGAATTCAAGTGTAGGTTAACAAACGTGTGTGCACTTGCAGATCTGCACACACACATGAAAAGGAGAGGAGATTGAGGGAAAGAATGGGGGTGAGGGGACATGCAATACCCATCATGTTCCCTGCAGAAGACAAGGCAAAGGGATAAAGGGGATTTCTCAGAAGTGCAATATGAGCACCAGTACAGAGTGGCCCCTGGATGGATGGGTGAGGGCAGCTGCAAGTCTTAGCCTGAACCACAGAGATCCCCACCTCCCAGAAGCTCAGCTCACTGGTCCACCAGACCCATAAGTCACCACAACGATTTTCTTACCAAAAAGGTGTTACAAGAAGAAAAACAAAATCAGCAAGGGAATATGAACAAACTTCTTGATTTCTGCTTTAGCTCTGGTTTTTCCATTCTGTAAGCAAGCTTGAACCTGGGGAGACATACAGATCTCAGTATTAAGGTGCTTGAGAGCTGTGTGTTTATACAAAGCTGTATTTTGATTAAAACTCTATGACCTCTTAACATGCACAAGTCTAAAAATAACATTAAGCACATGTTTTTTATCACAGTTAAAGCTGTTGCAATGAACCCCATCCAACATCACACCCAACTATTTGCTGTTATGTTGCATAGTAACAGTATTTGGCAAAAACAGAAACCACTTTTGGTCAAACGAGGTGGGGAATGAAGATCAGATAGTAGCCCCAAAAGCTCCATGAAGCCCTTGAAGGAAGATACACAGCTGATGCTGCGGCATTTAATCTGATGAGGGAGACAGAGGAAAGAGGCAAATGCAAACTAGAGACAAGCGTAGTGCCATGACACTCAGTCAGGAAATGGGATGAGGTAGGAAGACATTTTCCCAAGAATCAGCAAACATTTTTTCAGTCCCAGGTGCAAGAAAAGGACACAGCAAGGCTGCAGCATCCTCCACCCTGGCTGTGCTCTGATCCACCTTGCTGGGAGCTGGGAACAAACAGAGGAGCCCTTATTCCAGGCCACTCAGTGGGGAGGAAGAGAAGCAGGTTGTGCCTACTTGAACACATCTTCATGCAATTGAAACAGCATGAAATTAGACTAGAGCAATGAAGAATCAGTCCACAGACACAAAAGCAACAAATACCCTGTCTACGATGAGCCATGAGGATTGGTTTGTTTTCCGTGTGGCCCAATTCATGCCCTTGAGTCTAGTCACACCCAAACTTTCAAATTCATCTTTTCTTACATGGGAAAAAGGATTAACTCTGATGTCATACCCTCCAAAATATCTTCAGTGACATGAGCTTCAGCATCTGATCTACTTTTCTGAAACTCAGCCAACACTTCTCTTCAGTTACTAGGAGCAGAAAAACACTGTTTCTCACATCTTTCTGTTCAGCTGAGAGGAAACAGCACATGCATTTGGCACTTTGTCAGTCAAGAAAGAAGACTGAGTTTATAAAGAAAATGCTGACACAAATGCTGGCAGGGCTGCTGGGCACCCCTGTAATATGGGTGAAGAACACAAGCTGTTATTGCCTCTGAATTCACCCTAGGGAAGCCTTGCTGCTTACGGCCACGTGTGAGGGCCACTGGTGCTGTCTTTGTGCTGCTATCAGCTTTGGGAAGGCTGCTGATGATATGTTTGTTCTCCATTGATCCTAAGATAGAAGCTAAACAGAAGGAGATAGCCAAAGGCTTGTGAGAATGAAGTCTTAACTACAACTCATCGCTGGCAAGGCAAAACTCCCTACTTTAAGGCAGAGGTGGTTTTCTACCTTTGCCACACTGCTGAACAACACTGGTGTGCCACTTGCAGTCCTCGAGTGATCATTTAAAACCAGTAGGTGAAAGTCAAGGAGCATCCCTCCAGGTGAAGGATTTTCTTCGGTCCAGAATTTGCTTTATCCTTCCCTCATCACTTCTTTATCTCAGCTCCATTTCGCTCCTGGCCTCCAATTTGCTCCTTTCCATTTCCCTCAGTTTTCTTGCCATACAGCACCTCTTTGTCTACCTACATCCTCCCAGGAAAAGCTGGGGAAATACCCTTGCCTTTGCCACTGTCCTGTGATCCAGTTCACTTGTCTGCATCTCCCCAGCCTGTGTATGGAGTGTTGGTGCACAGGCTCCAGGACAAGAACTGCTGCTGCCCTCTGCTTTGACAGAGGGTGCATGCCCAGCTGCTCGTGTTGTCAGGCACAGAACAGGCTTTTTACCACTGCTGGGGCTAGATAGTAGCTTGAGAAACATCATTCAGGACAGTCAGATATTTTGGTTTTTTTTTCTTGTAGTTCACAGGAATTCCAGCCCACCCATCAAAGATCCAGTTTGTTGCACAGCTTCCCGCACTAGTCAGAGGTGGTCGCTCATTTCTGTGTGGGCAGAAGATGTGCTGGAATTTAGACACTCTCCTTGCACTTGATTTTGTTTTCCCTGAAAAAGAAGCTGCAAGTTTTGGTTGTTTCTGCACATACATAGAGCGGGCAGGAGAGTAAAATGAAATTAAATTACTCAAAACCACCCAGAAATGGGGTAGAGCTGCTGCCTGCTCAGGAGCTATTTCTACATCTGTGTGTAGAGATTTTAGTGTGGTTTTGTCCCATGTGCAATCACCTTTGGAGGGGTCAGTGGGAGCCAGGAGAGTAGAGGAAGATGCTGGAGATCATGAGCTCCACTGGTGCAGAGGCCCCTGAGAGCAGCCCCGGGTAGCTGCAGCAGGTCCTGCTGGCTGGCAGAACTCCTCATGGCCTCTATGTATTAGTCTGTTATTTGTTAGGTATTTTTCTGTGTGAATTCAGCTTCTGCTTTCTCAAGGAACAGCACAGTGCTTTCTCTTCCCACCTGTTTCTGGGAGCGCGTAACACTGAATTATCCAAAATTTGTATAAAACACTTCCCTGTGTGTGATGCTTTCTTAAAGCTGCTGGAGAAAGCAGCCGTGACTTGTTTGTGTCAAAGAGCTGGGGTGGGGCACCTCCATCTCCCACCACTCACAGAGATGTGGCCATCCACCCTGCACAGAGGGCAACTCTTTACCCACACCCTGCTCTGCTGCAAAGCCCAGGAGACAACTTGAGCCAGGCCCCAAAATTAGGATCTGTTCATGTTGTTGGTTCCCTTAAGGCCCCTGTGTCCATGGCTGTGCCTGGCACAGGGTGAGCCCCTGCCTCCAGTGCCTCAAGGATGACAAGGAGAGGGCTGCTGCCATGCCTCTGGCTGTCCCCCAACACTTTTCCCTCTTGCCACCCTTCAGACCCTTCAAGTCTCCCACATGAGGTGTGTGTCTCACCACACATCTGCTTGGTCTCACATGTTTGTAGGGCAGTGCCACCCTGTCCCCTTGGATCTACGACCCAGCACCTCGTGCACCACAGCCCAGTCCCACCCGTGTCTCCCCAGCTTGCTGAACCAGGCACGTGGTGCCCCAAAATAGGAAAGAAGCTGTCAGACTTCAAAACCAGGTTATTTCCTACTAGTGAAAACCCCACTGCTCAGCAGTGCCCATGGGGCCAGGGATTCTGTGCCCAGGAGGCCTGTGGGGTGTCAGGAGGTTCCCAGCCTGTCCTACGGGGACAGGAACCTCCCTGCTGAGAGCCTGGGCTCCCTCCATCAGCTCATTTCACACAAGGCACAAACAATCCCCCGGGAACACAGACTTGCTGTCCTTTCACTCCGTTTCTAATCACCGGTCTGCACTTGAAACACTCAGTAGATTTTATTTCCTATGGAAACACCACCAATTCACATTTATAAGATGGTTAAGCATCAGCACAATCTTGTACCAGGCCCTTCTAATTAAGAGACATTTTCAGAGAGGGGGTGAGGCAAATGAGAACAGTAATTAACCGAGAAACAACTTAAGTTGTTCTCTCAATTCCCTATGCACCACGCTGAAATGGTACTATGGCTTCCTACAAAATTACATGTACCACATCAAAAGCAAACATTTAATCTAATATTCTAATTGTGAGTTTAGATAAACATCACAGTTATAAATCATTTTAATGAGTATATAAAAAAAGAAGCAAATACCGCATTAACTTTTCATTACCTTTTTAACATCCCCCATGGATAATGCAATTCATTTATGGGTATAACAGCCCCCTCTACTATATGCTGTAGATACACAGAGGAATTAAATAATGTAGCTCTGGGGGTGGTTAAGGTGTTTTAAAGTAAGAAATGGCTATGCCTTGTTGATGCACTGCTCGTAAAAATAAAGGTTATGCATTTTAACAAAGAAGTCTGGGATGGGAACGTGGCTAATTTGATCCAATAATTAAAAAGAAGGGTTTTCTTAATTGCTGACCTATACAAAAAGGGTTCTTAATCATGGTAAAAGCGAACAATGGAAAACTGTGTGGGAAATCAACTTTTCTTGACAAGCTGTTAATCTAAAGACTCTCCAGTTACAGTCACATCATCAAATACATCCCAAAGAAACCATAGTTAAGGCAAACTAAGCATCCCAATGGGTGGCAACTTCTTTGCAATAGTAATTTAACTGCTTTCAGAAGTGTAGCCGCGTGCTTCAGCAAAGAACAGAAACATCTGGGGGAGAATCACGCTGTTCTGTAACTCAGCAGAATTTCAACATTGGCTTCAAATGTGATCAGGCATTGGGAGGCGTTTTCAGTGCTCTCTATTAGGGAAAAGTCCCTCTTTAGGTCAGTTGGCTGATAGTAATAGCTTAAAAACACACAACTTTGGTTATCTGAACAAAAGCAGTATGAAATTCATGTTTCTTTGAAACAATGTAAGCAAATGTACCATGAAGCCTTCCTACAGCAGTACAGCTGTTGTTTCTGATCTCACATAATTTCTTTTTGTCTTACTCTAAAATTTATGTGGTAATATTTGTACAGGCAATAGAATTTCACACAGATCTTTGCAGTAGCTGAATCAAATAACAGCAATGATGAAGAAAATAAATTCTTTCACTGTATCCTAATTCATTACACTTGACTGAAATGGTTTAGAGGCATCTCTGAGCCACACAGCCAGTAATTCTCAGCTTCACAGACACTATATGTTTTCCTAGACGTAAACTAAATTATTTATATAATGCATAGAGCACATGAACCATCCATTACCTGACACCTTTGAAACAATAGGAAGGAGAGCAGCCAGCATTAATTGATCATCCAGCTGTCCAGTTCCTCTGTGTGGGCAATTTATGCCAGATGCTATATAACCACACTTTGAAACATTTTCCACAAATAAATCTTCCTTATAGAGGGAGATGGTTGTCTGTGGAAAAGCTATTTATGAGCAGTGATTTGCCAGCTGCAGCACTTGGGCAGGACGTGAGCCAAGCTCCTGTCCATGCTGAACAGCAGGGCTGGTGCTCACACCCAGACACAGCTGATGGAAGGGCTGAGTCAACAGGGCACTGTGGAATTCTTCCAAGACAGGTTTCTGTGAGGTGTCAGAGGGAGTTCAGCCTGCCTCAGAGGAATCAGTTATTAAAATCATAGCTGTTTTCCAAACCAGGGGTAAGAAAACCACCTTTGATGGGCTCCCCCAATGCCACTGGCTCAGCAGGGCTGGGCAGGCAGGTAGACTTGCTGGTCTGTCCCCAGAGCTGGTGGTCACCCTCTGAGCAGCAGCTGGCTCATGTGGCTGAACATCCCAGGACAGACAGAGCTCCAGCTCTGGGGCACTGCTTGGCACAAAGCTCAGGTTAAATAAACCGGCAAGGGCAGTGTGCCCCTGTGCAGCAGCTTGCACAGGGCCACACTGCCTGGTCCATAGGGATGCCTGGTGTGAGTACCACCCGGAGCATCTGGGCAAAATAGCTCCTGTACCATCAAAGCATCACCTTTCCATCCTATACCAGCATGGGTTACTTAATCCCATGCAAACATAGTGATTAATCAATTAATCAAATTATTCTGTTTTCTGTAATCAAGTTATTCTGGCCAATAAAAATGTTGAGTAGTTGTTTTTCTTTCTCTGATTGAGCTACCAGATCTGAGAAACTTCCTGATCTATCAGTTCTCTCTGTTCAACTTCGTGCCCCACATGAATACTTGGGAAAGATCTAATTCCTAATCTCAGCTTTCTTTTCCATCAAAGCAAATATATTTTTACACCCAAGACCATCTGCCTGTTAAGTTTGCAGCCTTCATGTGGTTGGGTTTCTTCATTTCACAAGAGCTCTTCCTTTGAAAAAATCAGCCTTGGAACATTCCTCAACCTACAAGGTGATGAAATGCTCTGCACAACTCAAATCAGGGTGACAGAGCAACATGATATGTTTTAATAGACACCTACAGCATGCCCATAAAAAGTTTCTGGTTTATCTGGTAAGATACTATACATAGTAATTTTTTTTATTGCATATGAAAGAATACTAAAAGATGTAATTCGTTATGACTGCAGTGTAAATCTTCATGTGGCCTCAGCAGGAGTGCCTATGGACAGACAGAAACCCTGTAGTCCATGAAAAATAATTGTCTTTCTTCATCTTTTCCTTGCTGCTCCACAAGACCTGATAAGAGTCTTAAGCTGGCTCTTGATAGTCTGAGCAATTCACAGCTAAGCCTTTGCAATGACAAACTTGTCTTTCCCCGTGTGCTGCGAGACCCCGTTTCCCCAGAAGAACCAGCCTGGGTGTCAGAGATTGCAGATGCAAACCATTTGGGATGTTCCACTGCCACCTACAAAGCAGAGCCAGCAGGTGTGCATGGGCCTTCCTGCTCTGGGAGGGATTTCTTTCATTTTCAATGTATCCTACAGTTGCTGTGTCCCTTCCTTCCATTTCCAAATCAGTCCATCTTTTCCTTTCTTACTGACTCTCTCTTACCCTTTTTTTCCCAAGTCTTTCTATGCCTACATTTTTCATTTCTTCCTCATCTAAACTTACATTCTGTTCACTTCTTCCTTTATACTCCTAAAATTCAGTCCCTGCAATTCACTAGTGATCCCCGGGAGAAGAGGTGGTGGTGGCAGGACCATGTTGTTCCTCTGAGATCTCTCCTCCATCGACCCTCCTTTCCCATAAAAGACATTTTATTTCTACAGAAAATGATTACAGAGATTATGGGTAAAACATGACAGTATCCCTCCCCCCCCCCCATGAGTTAATTTAGGTGGATGATTCAACTCAGTAAAGATTTTGCTAAGGTACAGGAAGAACCCTAGCTTTTCTGGACTTCCCAACTATCAAAGCTTGCTCTATATGAAATTATAGTCCCTCAGATCCAAGGATACAGAACTGTTTAATATGGTTGTTTATAAGAAGTGCCACTCAAATCAGTACCTGGGGTCTGAAGAGGTTTGCAGTGAACATTAAATCAGACCTGTCCACACAGATGTGTCTGAGCACTTAAGCTCCTTCTCCCCCACCACGATATCAAATACTCAGATTCCCTACATGGATTCACCGTGCATGGAGCTCACCCTGCTGGCAGGCAATGTTCTTCCTCATTTCCTGCCATCTCTGTGGAGAGCTGACAAGTCCTCCAGTGATGCTTAAAACCAGAGGTGAAATACAGCTGATTTTTTAACAGAAGGGTTCAGTGTTTTCACTCAGTGTTGAAATACAAGTTGAGGCTCATGTGGCAAGGAAAGTCACCATCCTAATCCCTCCCAGTGTGTGGGAACACTCAGTAGGTCAGAGCATGGTGCTGATAACCCTAAAATTGTGGGTTCAACCTCTCTTTGGGCTGTTCACCCAAGAGCTGGACTTGATCCTTGTGGGTCCCTTCCAACTCCAAATATTCTGTGAATCTGTGAACAAAGAGCACAGCCAATTTCCCAAGCAAACCTGACCAGCAATCACCCTGGGACATCTGAGTCCTTAGCAAAAGGCAATCAAGGGCTCAGCCCTCCAGTGGGTGCAGGGGAGCTCCTGGTCCAAGCCCAGATTTCCAGCCTGCCATAGGAATGAATCTGCAGACCACATTCAAGGTGTGCTCTCACTGACTCCAGCTCTGAGAGAGAAAAGTGCAGAGCTGGTTAAACTGTTGATGCGTGGGCGAAACCCTGCACACCAAGAGGAAAGGGGATGAGGGGTTCGCTTTGCTCTTCATTGCTTAGACCTTTCTATTGATATCTGCTTGGCTGGTCCCAGACAGCTCTAGAAAATCACAGAAAGGAGATGCCAAATGACGTAGCCTAGATTTGATCCAAGATTCTCTCCAAAATTTGTTTTCTTCACACTCTTTTCTACAAAAGGAGAATTTAGATACTTTTACTAAGTATCTAAATACTAAGATAAGCCTTCTTATCTTAAAAGAACAGCCTGACTACCTAACTAGCAAAATATAGGGCCATAACAAAACAGGATAATAACTGTTTGACTGTTTATCTTAATGATAATTTATTCTCTAATAAAAGAGGCATATAGCCGTGAGATGGGAATTTATTGAAAGTTCATTCCTGACCTTTTTAACGTCTGGTAAAATCATGTTATGGAATTGTTTGAAAATTTATTGTCCCCGTTTAACAATGCTGACATTTTGTGATTATTGGCTCCAGAAAATCTACTGGCACTGTCAGCCAGAGAAAGTTCAGAAATTGCTTCTAGGGAATAACAAAGCTCTGATTTTTAGAGTGCTGAACACTAACAGATCCTTTTTATTGCATATTTTTAATACACACAAATAAAGAAAAACAGCATGCAAAGGAAAGCTGGAAAAGCAAAAGAGAAAAATACTCTTGATTAAATGCAAATTAGGACAGGGCTTCACTCCCAGCTGTCTGAAGCCCGTAGTAAAAAGCATTGTTACTTCAAAGCAAAAACAATCAGGTCCAGGGACACTCCAAGACCGGTCCTGTGCCACTTGGAGCTACGGACAGGTGGAAAATAGCTCAGAACAATCCAGCTGGCAGCAGAGCAGCCCTGAGGAGCCTCAGACCTGTGGGGGCTGCAGGCAAGGAGCTCAGCACCTGGTGCTGGGTAAACTCTCCGAGTGCCCAGGCCACACAGGCGGCCCACACACGGACAGGGAGGGCTGGGGGTGGTCCCACGAGGGGCTGCAAATCACCAGGGGCAAACTGAGCTGTTGTGCATGGCCCAAGGTGGTGCCCCTCAGCACCACAGCAGTAAAGCCTCCATGAAATTGTCAGCAGGTAATAGCCTGACATGGTGCTCAGGGTGGTGCTGAAAACACCTTTGTCAGGATACTTCAATCTGTTCATGTACAGCAGCAAAACATTACTGCAGGATGACCACTTGCAGGCTTTCTTACAAGATATCATGGTTTTTCTGACCTTTTGTTCTCAGTGACCTCCCTTTTCAAAATTCTCCCTTATCCCTTTACATTTTTTCACCTAATGCTAGAGAAAAATAGCATTACATTTGTAGAAACCCGCAACTTTTTGTACAGCAGTAAAAAAACTACCTGCTCTGTCAAAGTGTTCTTAAAATTCAGAGTGATATTGATTCGCAAAATCTTTTCCATTGCCACAATGAGGCAGCAGACCTCAGCTCTTGAAATACAGGCTCCTGGTGCATCAGAGCTTCTGAAGGAATTAGCTAGGCAAGGTTGTAGCTGCTATGGAAAAATGCACAGTTAGCTGGCTAGTTAACCAGTTTACCACTGGGGGACATGGACTTTTCAACATTTAGCTTGCTACAAAATCTTTAATGAAATCAGATAAAAAATTCTCTCAGAATTGCAGCTATAAAGAGAACCAAGAAATAGAAGGATTTACAGCCTTCCAAATATTCCATTCTCAGACCCAGTTTGCCACCACATTTACAAATTCTGTAAGAGGAAATGGCCTCCCTGTGGCACCAGGGGAGGTTGAGGTGGGATATTAGGAAAACATTCTTCACTGAAAGGGTGGCCAAATATTGGAATAGGCTGCCCAGGGATTCTCCATCCCAGGATATGTTCAAAAGGCAGGTGGGTGTGTCAGTTAGAGACGTTGTTTAGTGGTGAACATGGCAGTGATGGGTTAACAGCTGCACTTGGGATCTTTGTGGTCTTTTCCAACCTAAATATTTCTGTGATTCTTCTAAACAAAAGCACAGGGTACAGCAGAGACCATAGCAGTGTGTGACAAGAAATATGTAAAACTCTACAAGTGGAAATAGTGAAAATTATGTTTATGGGGGGTTTTTTATGATAGTTCTCAACCACTGTTATTTAGAACCAGCCAAGCACTACATTGATTTCATTGAAGTATAATGGTCTTTACCACTGTTCCTCTACATGTAGTGACTGATCTAACAGAAAGTTCAATGAAAATGATTCAACCACTTTTTCATAAAATAGAGAATTTGCACTTTTGAAAAATGCACTTTCACTTGAAGCACACTGCAACTCGATAAGTGCAATAACATACCTAAATGAGGTTTTCTTCATTCATGGTAGTATCAGATCTATTCTCTCTTTTCTTAATGCACCAAAGTTATTAATCAAAATCTCATAATAAAACATCTAGGAGATAATTTGACTCAGCTACTCTAAAGGTGTGGGTTGCAACATGAATCATTGTGCACTGCTGCTGTCATTTATACCACAATAGAAATCTTTGATTATGTTCTACTATCCTGTTTTGTCTGCTGCAGTACAGAATCCCCATGGCTTTGCCAACATTTGAATTAATATTAACGATAGCTTTTGACTTGATGCAGCACCTCAAGAAGCTGTTACTTATAGGCCATTTTCAGCTTCTTTCAGCAGATATAAAAGTTGTGTTCTCTGCTGACATTTTTCATAGTAGCAGTTCTTCATTCTTTCTGCAAAATGCACATCTTAAAATTAATTGCTCCATTATGAAGATTGGAGGAGCAAGGTAAAATAAGTAAACCCTTATCCCAATCCCAGTAATTGTACCAGGCTTAAACCCAGCAGGAGGAACACAGATAACTTGTGTGTAACTGAACATTGTGAGTAAGATGTTTATAAGAGTGGCTGTTGTAAGAACTTGTCCCATTTTGTGATGGAAGTGATACCAATTTGAATCAGCCTGTGCTTTTCTTTATCTAACTCTTGTCAGCCTCACTTGCAATTGATGGGTCCAGCATGCCTGAGCCAGCATCCTCGAGGAGGTACCTTTTATCTGGTATTTGTTACCTAAACAAGAGCATTTGAACAAAACAGAACAGCTCTAATCAGGCACCTTGAGGGAAAGTTACCTCAGATTAATCTACAGTTTCATTTTAGACTTGTGAAAGTTAAATCAAAGAAAGAACAAAACCAGACTCGAGCTCCACAAGATGAAGTTGATTCTTTCACTAGTGCCTGCAATCTCTTTTTTGGAAATTAGTAGAAGATGAAGATGATGAAGATGATTATGGGCTTGGAGCACCTGACATTGGGGAGGGAAGGTAAGGGCTGGGGCTGTTCCACCTGGATAAGAGAAAGCTCTGTGGGGGATCTCACTCATGTGTATAAATAATCAAATGGGGAGGAAATGAGTAAAGAAGGCTCTTCTCACTGATGCACAGTGACAAGGGGCAATAGGCATGAGTTGAAGCATAGATGAAACAAAGTAGAAAAGGTCTGCAGTTTTTTGTTAGTTGGGTTTTTGGTTTTGTTTTTTAATGAAGGTGGTCAAGCACTGAAACCTGTTGCCCAGAGAGGTCCGGAGAGTTATTCATGATGTTCTGTTCCCAAAGAACTTTATACCTCTGGTACAGGGTAGCTTCTTTGCTGGTGTTTCAAGGTTAGCTTATAGTCTGGGTGGATCAGGGAATGTCCCATCTCACAGCTCTCTCCTGCACTATGTATGAATTTATTAACCACAATTAATTAATTAACCACAATTAATTCACAATGAATTTATTAACCCTACACCTGTATTTATTAAAGCCCTAAATGCAATTATCTGGGGCTCCACAGCAGCTTCACACCATCTCACTGTTTCTCCTTCAGCTGCCTCTCTTCTGATAGTAACTTTTCCAAATTCGGGTTGCTTCCTCGCTTTGGAAAAAGAATCTTTATTGTCAAGCCAGTGCTGTACAGTTGATAAAGCACACCAGATTGTAAGAGCTGAGCCAGATAACCTCTGCAGGGACAGAAAGGAGAACAGCATTTTTCTCTCTAACTTGTGCATTTCCTATAACTACTCTGAAGCTAAAGCAAATGCCTTAGAAAGGATAATATGAAAATATTCTCAGAAGTTAACTGACATGACAATCACAGAGGATGCTATGTCCTTTTGTTACCATTAATATGCATTTAGTGTTTGCATGGCCTCTGTGGACACGCTGGGATGTTATTTGTTTAAAAACACACCAAAGTTAAACAAAAATAGATATATTCATGCATGTCAATGTAATTTGAAACTTTGAAAATTATAAAAATGGGTGGTTTTTTCATACCTAGAGAAATTAACTGGATTATGCACAAGGTAACTCAGAGCAAATTTATTATGCTCTCAGTTGTTCACTAGAATAAATACCATGAAGGAGCTGGATCTGAACGTTCAAGGTGAGCATTCACAATTCAGGCAGCAGAGCTGTAAAAACTGCAAATAAAGGCCCATGTTGGCCAGAATGATGCGGTGCAATCTCTTTGCCTATGGAAGCAAACTATTCCTGAAGCTGGAGATGCAGGCCCTGCCAGAGATGCCAAGTGCTAAATAGTCACTTTTCCCACTGTTAGAGCAATGGTCGTGTTCCTGAGTGAAAGGAGCTGACAGACTGTAAATGCACAACCAAACCAGCCCTTGTGTTTGTTCCATTCAGCTCCTAGCTGAATTGCATTCTGTTGTAGTGGTCTAACCAGTGGCACCAAACTGTTTCACACTGGATTTCTGTCATGAGGGAAAAAAATTTAAATCTCGAGCATTTTCATCTCACTGACTTTTAACATTACATGAATTTAGCAAGAAAGTTTTTGCTTTGTCAGCTAGATAGAAGGGTTTTTTCTAAATGGACAATTTATCCTTACTCCAATATTTGCCACATCATATTGGACCTCCACATATAAGGGTGCATTTGAAGCCTGAAAAAAAGCTCCTTATTGCTTGCTTGTACATCTAAAATTACCCATTCAGTTCTTGATAGCTGAGAGCACTCAAGCATGTCAGCTTTATGACATTATTTGCAGCTTTATATGCTTTGGTTCTTCCAGAAACAGCACTCACATGCTAATTATATCAAAACTGCTCCATAATAAGTACTGAGAAGTCAAGTAGTGCATATTTTAAAAAAATATCTTTTTCCTTTTTGAAATTTCTCAAGCCTCAGGATGTTCCAGTTTTCCTTTCCAGTTAAGGTGTGTTGGGGAGCAGTGGGGGCTCCCCTTGCCTCCCTCATCTTCTGACAATGGGATGATATTTAAAGCATCACTCTGTAAATGAGAAAAAGACAGTTCTGTCAAATTGACTTTAATTTTGTTTTAACTAAGATAAAATTTCAGTTGGTATTCTTTACTCTGAGGGCACTGTAAGAGTCATCCTTTACAGGCTGTTCATACAAAAAGAATTGTCACCATCTTAGTAAATTCATTATAATTTTGATGCCTTAAATCCAGGCTATTCCTGTAAGGCAAAACTTATAGTTGAAACTAGGTTCTGGCAAAACCAGCAAGTTCTGATGTCACCTTAAACAGCTGGAGCAGTAGCACACCCAGATGGTAGGTCAACTTAAGGCTGTATTTGTAACTTGAGTTTTGAAATGTATACAAAAGCTAGTTTTCCTTTTCTTTTTCTCCCTCAGGGAACACATCTAACTCTAAAACTTGTACCCAAGCTGCAGTTTCCTTCAGCAGTGCTTCAGCTATAATGTTTGGGCAGATTAGCACCGAGTTTTATTTATTTAGACCCCAAGCAAGCACACATAGCCCAGTTTCCATACACATGAGAATAAACAAATATTACATGGTATCATCTTCAAAATCTTCACAAATTTTGTTTCAGTTTCATTCTGAAGCTGTACTTCAGCAACAGAAGTTGAAGTTGCTCCCTGCATTGTACTTGGCAAGAGAAACCACGCAATGAATGAAACTCTAGATTTAGGTGAAATTCAGAAAAACAAGGCAGATCAGGGACACATCCTGTCAGATGAGAGAACTCTGTTGATCTGCCACAGAAGCCAAGACACCGCGTACTTCTGCTGAGAACATTGTAAAGGAATACCAGGGACAGTTCTGGGCTCAGAGAGACTGAGTCAGCATAAGAGTGACGAATTTAGATCCTGCTGAGCGAAGGAATCCCTCTGCAGGGGAACAGCTGTGAACAAACAGTGCTGAACTGAACAGGAAGTTCCAAAGAAAAGCAGGAGGCTGATGGGCATATTGTATGCTCTGAGCATCAGGGATGAAGCCACTGAGGAGCTCAGGCTTGTTGAGCTTAAGCAAACAGTGTGAAATAGCAAGGAGAGCTGGATGAGTTAGAAAATTAGAATCTACTTCAACTCACCAAACTAGTCCTTTTTGGCATGAGACCTTCTCTCTCAAGATCTCTTTGACTGAGAAGGAATAAACTCCTGCAAGACATTGGGAAACTAACATTGAAACTGTAATGGAAAGGGGCAAACCGTGCTCAGGACCCCAGCTGGGAGCAGGCAGTGAGAAGTCAGTCCACAGCCATGTCTCTGCAGTTTTCCCTGACACCTCAGTTCAATGCTTGCTGCTCTGCCTTTTTTCTCCATTAGCAAGATCCTAACCAAACTCCTTTACAACAGTAATACAGTGTGATGATAGACATTGTACTATCCTTGGACAAAACACGCTCCTCAGTGAGACAATAAAGGCATCCAGGATTTTTATTTGGTCTGGTGCTGGTGTGAGCTGTGGGCACCTAAGAGAAAACCCCTACTCTGAGGGCTTGAGGACCAAGATATAGGCTGAAATTAAAAGCAAACAAATAAAACAAAACCCCCTGCAAGACTGAAAATACAAAAATGGTTACGAGTGAGATGAAACAACCTTGAGCCAGACATCCAAATTCTGCTATCTCTCACAGCAGTGGCTGAGAAGAACATCTGAAATGATGCGTTTTGGTCAGTGTTTGTGCTCACACTGGACTTGACAGCTTGTTTTCTGGCACTACTGCTGCCTGGAGCAGAAAGCAAGCCTCCATCTCCTGTCCTTTCTGCTCAGTTACTGCAGTACAGACAGATCATTCGAAACACTAATCACTTCCTTTTCAATGTTCAACACCAAGTACAGAGATTTATAGGAACTATCAGATTTTTGGGGCTTTTTATTTTTTTATTTTTATCCATGCATTTGTATTTTCATTTGTAGATATCAAATAAAATAATTTTATATTATGACTCTTGTAGAATCCCATCCCTAAGAGCATCTGATACAGCAGCATTTATTTCAGTACTTGCAGCATGATGTGCAGGTCTGCCAAAAAAGAGTTTGTGGAGCTCCTGAAACTGCTGTTGGGCTTGCACATACATCTCCAGGGACAACTGCTGGGCAGTTACCTACCCCAGCTTTTCTTACAATTATGGTACAAGTTGTGGCTCATTAGAATCTAGATTCTACAGTACTATTTTTCCTCCCTTTGGTCAGCTCTTCCAGAACAGAAACCCCAGTTCTGCAGCATCAGAGAATATTACCATTGGAACTGGGGGCTTGTTGTGTATTTTGTTTAGTTTATGGTGAAATAGTAAAACAGTATGTGCCCATTTTTAAGAGAAAACAAAAAAAAAGCTTTCAGTTGGCAGGGCAACTGAGATTAGAAATATAAATTAAAAATGTACCCATCCTCTCTCGTGTAAACTCTAGACCTGCAAAGTCAGTGTGCTGTTGCCCAAACACCTAAATTTTAACACTTAAGAAGAGAATGCACTCATTCAGAGGAAAGCAATCACTGCTGACACATCCATCTGCTCACCAGAATCCAAACCCAAACTTTTGTGAGGTCTCTCGTGTTAAGAGCCACCATTCCATTACAGCTGACTGCTGAAAGTGTGCAAGAAGGGAAAACATTAGCAAGGTAGAAAGAAAATAAGGAACCATGCTAGGAAATCTGCTTTTTCAGCCACGTAACTCAGCTGGTGGGGCCCAGGGATTTACTGCACTCCTTGCAGCAGTACTCAGCCATTCAGACTGGACCACCAGCAAACATCTGGCTACAGGAGCATTGCCTGCCAGGCCACCCACCTGCACAAACTTTGACAAAATTTACCCTGCAGAAGTGAACCTTAGAAATAGCTTGCAAAGGATCGAAATAGAACTTTGAAGCAAGCCAGTCTCAACAGAAAGCTTCAGTAGCCTGTCAAGAAAAATAAAATTCACTAAATCCATTCTTCAAACCCTGCAATTTCTTACCTGTGAAGAAATCTTTCTGGTTTCCCCCTCCCAGCTTGTTTGGTGTTTGTTAATGAGGTTACATCGCCATCTCCTGGAAGAGAACAACTCTCTGCAGCTGCTCGGGAAATGCTCCAATTCACCCACAGAACCAGCGCACACCATAGACTGCCATGGCACTGCAGCAACCTGAAGCAACTGGATAGGCAAAACAAAAAGTGCTGACCTTTTTTTTCCTTAGTAGATATACGGCAATAATGAGCATTGGGAAAGAATGGAGAGGTTGATTCTAGCTTTTACTCCACTTTTAAGAGGAAACACGAGATTTATTATTATAGAATCTGTACTGGGAGAGCACAAGCCTGCTCAAACAGATCTGGTCATTCACTGATTCAAATAAAAACGAAAGGGTTTCTGGTCCAAGAGGTACATATACTTTTTGGTCAAAGGGTATAAAACCTGAGGTCCAAAAGGCAAATAACACCCCATGATGACATCAAAATATCTCCAACAATTTTTTTTAGATTTGTGTTTCACTGCTTTACAAAAACACTGAGAAACTATAGCAATAAAACTACTTTCACATAAAAAGGGCCATTGTCAGAGTTAATTTTAGCTTTTTTAAAAATTAAAATATTACTATATGGTTTAACATCTAGCATTGTAAAAATATCAAAGAATTGTCCTTTTAATCAGATGATTGATGTCACTTCTACAAATGCAATTCTGATGATCTGGGGGGAATGGTAAATTCAAAAAATTAAAATACTGACAGATGGGCAACCCAGACAGGCTCACCCATTCTCAGATATATGTGCAGATACTTAGCAGAGATTTTAAAGTGTTGGAGAGTCACTTGAACAAACAACACATTAATCAAGAATTACTAGCAAGCAGGTATTTTAATCTTGCAGCTATATGTGATATTAATAGTCCTAGGCACTTTGCTATATTCATGAGGGATTCTGAAAACTTCGTTATGGGGCATAAAGCATATACTTTATCATCCTGGGATTATTACTGGCATTATCAAGAAGAAATAATAGCTATTTCCAGGAGTAGTAACATTATTTCTGTATTACCCTATTGAGTGGGACTGTACACACTGTGCACATCCAACTCTACAAATGATAGAAGAAACAAAAAAATACTTCTTTTACTTAAACCACTTTTCTTTCATTAAAATGCTTCAGGGCTTGATAATTAGGGCTCTTTATGAAAAATACAAAAAGGAAAAATTATAGTGATTTTTATGATCTAAGCAACATACTGTAATAGTCTTTGGCACCATGGCTCCCTGCAGAAAAATCCCAGTGCACTGAAATTTTATTCAAAAACCCAGTCAAAATGGTAACCTGAGGCTACAGGAATACCCTATACAGAAACACGTCATCTTGCTTTTGAGCAGAAAAATAACCTACAGCACTGTGCTGTATTCACCAGCATAGGATAGTGTATTTACTGCTACAGGCAGGCAGAAACAGCTGGATCTTCCTTCGGCAAAGGCCACTGATGAGCTGTGCAGACAGACTTCACAGTGAACAGCCTCTTCTTCAGCCAAGCTGTAAGAACAGATTTATCAAAGCAGCTTCTGATGTTCTCAGATACTGTACTTTTAATAAACCTATTTCCACTACTTTGTCAAAGAAATAGCTGGTCTTAAAAATTGAGTGCATTACACATGACATCTTTGTAGTCAGACATACTATTCTCCATGCAAACACCTCCTAGGGCTTCTGTGTTTCTCTAACATCTGCTTGTGTCAGAAACGAACATGTTTTTATTGCTATAGGCTGAAATCTGAACAAAACTACAGAAAAGTACACAGGACATAAACAAGGCAAACAAGACTGGGTTTTGTAGTGACATAAAGCGAACAAACATTGACAATAAGAGACATAATCTGTTTACAATCCTAAAGTGCATGTGTTGGAACGTTTCTCTTGTAAAAAAAACAGTACAGAAGCTCAGAAACAACATTGTGACATTTGAGGCTAACTCTGCAAATAAATACTTAAATCTTGTATTATATTTTTTGCCTTTTCAAAGCACTATCCAGAGAGATTGCTCCTTGATGTGTTCCAAGTATTAGCTGTACTTTACAACACTGGCAGGTCGTGTTCTCAAAATAGAGAAGTGATCTCCTTCGAAGCTAACTGAAACAGGTTGCTAAGTAAGTCTGTAAGTAAGTGTATTTTTTATTTTTAAAAGAGCAGCATAAGCACTCTTGATTTCAAATCATTTATTCAATAGACCATGTTAAAACTCAAATAAAGGAGATGAACACAGACTAGATGCTCTCCCACTTTCTCTTCAGCACTTCTGAAGGGTGGGAGGTAGGAAGAAAATCTGAATTGATTCCTGCAGAATCTTTCAGCTGATCCTGGAAACTGTGCATTACTGCTTTACTTCATTAGATGCATAGCAGCATTTAAAGGTTCCTCCTTGGAAACAGATTTAATCTATTTGAATTATTAAAAAAATTAAATCCTAGTTTTAGCTACTAATTGTTACCAGAGGAATTCTTTTTAATTATATTGAGGTGAATCCTCCAAAAGAAGATCCATGAAGCTAATTCTTACCCTTCTTGAAAAGTAATTGTGCACTTACTAAAATTACAATTAAAAACATATGTAAAAAGTAGAGTATGGCATCCTTGCAGCAAACTGGACAGACCTGCAAATGAGCATTACTCTGCTACCTCAAGCAGAACAAAGCTTCCATACTTCCTCTTACTGAACCGTTGAAATATGAACTGAATGACAACATGACAGACTTTTTCTGCATCACATTGTCCCCATTTCACAACAGCCTATTCTGCTCAGCATTCACACTACACTCAGCTATGGGCCCTCACTGCACACGGGCTCGGAAGCACACTGTGAAATAAGCTCCAAGTTCTCTTCTTTCTGCAGTACAGAATGTGTCTTTCCTATATGCTGTAGCTAAAAGCATACAAAATGTCATCCATATTGCAAGGGCAACCTTTGGGGGTGCTTTCAAAGAGGTCTGATTCTCTTCTCTAAGTTTCAAGGAAATATTTGTTCTCTCAGCTGTGAGGTCTGACCCTACAGACATGCAGGATGTTAGCAGGTTTATTAGCAGTCATATTAGAATTTGTTTGTTCCTGGTATACACTTCAGGACAGCAAAGAAAGCATACTTTGACAAAAGAATGCTCATTACACTCTGCAATGCTCTTCTTGACCTCCATCTATAGAAGTACCTGAACCCGCCAATGGATCTTTTATTTTCCCACCCTCCCACGTGCTGACATAGAATAAAGAAATCCCAGCCTGTTGCCTAACTGTGTCTGCACTCTTTCCAATCCCTTTGACAAAACCAACTTGGGTAACATGTCAAATAGTCTGTTGATAGCTAAGCTATGCAGTCTTGGAGCAATAAATGCCTAGTGACACCAGTGTCAGGAAAAACAGACCAACAAATATGAAACATTTGCCAAACAGCACTAGAATGCAGATTCGCCTTTGCATGTGATAGCCTGCCTTTGTCCTCATTTGAAGTTTCCTGAATCAGCCACGTTCAGCCACCTAACAGACCTCAAGTAAGTAATTCACAGACAATCAGAGATTTTTATGCTTTGAGAGAATTGTCTTGACCTGGCCCTTGATGAATCCAGCTGTTTCAATTGGAATACATGTGTTCAAACCATTAAAAACATTCTTGCCGTGTTTAAATAACCTCTCAATTTTTCTTGTACAACCATAGAATGACTGGATGCACAAGGCTAAAAGCCACTCAAATGAATTCATATTCGGAAATCAAATACCAACACCACTAAAAAATTACACAACTGTGGGGCTTTTGCTTTTATTTTAAAAAGTTTGGAGTAAAGAACTGCAAAAATAATTTGTCATCTGCCTAGGAAATGACCTACAACTAAGGTAAGGTCACTGTCAGAACAGTGCATAATCTTCCATGTCAAACAACTTTTTGCTCTTTGTATTGGCTACCTGGAGATACACATGCTCTACCATTTAATTAGAGCTGAACTCAACCCACTTTATATGCCCAAACTGGTACCAAAAGCAAAAGCAGCAGAGTTTAGTTTTTCATTTTGGCTGCTCCCCGCCAAGGTATTAAAATCAACCATCACTCTCCATCTGCATCTTCTGTTCCTCACTTCAATTTTGATGATGAAATGGGTTTTGCAAACAAGTCACACTTCAAACCAGAGTCATGAATTTTCAACCTACAGTATTAAGAGAAACAAGAACTCTGTAGAAGTCAGTAACTTTCGTTTAGTACATTCCTCTTTAAAAAGACTCATTTGATCATCTCCACATTTGGAAAAAAATATGGTAATGTTGTTTGACTTTGAAAAGGAGTTGATGCTGGGAAATCCAAATTCTTTTTTTTCCCCTCTGTCAAATGTGGCTGACACTTCAAAGTTGCCAGCTGTGGAGAGAAAAGAATCAAAGTAGCTCCTACCATACATTCCATCAGTAGGCAGAACTTAGCTGTTACAATTCAAAACACCTTCTTACTGGCAAGCTGGGCTAGAGCTTTAAATCATTTGATACAGTGTGAGCATTCTGAAACTGAGGGGCAGGAGAAAAATTTCCATGAAGCCACATTCCATGGAATTCCATGAAACATATAATTTTGTTTTGTACTTAGATAATGTTAGGTATTTTCACTGCAGAGTGGAATGCCTGAGCCGTAAACTCCCTCAAAAATATCATTCAGTTATGTGTAAGCATAGCATCTCTGCATGAAATCTCTCTGTAAAATGGATACTGCATGCAATAAATGAAAACATTCTCTTGCACAATGGAAATGTCATTGATACAGGAGACAAGCCTGAGCCTTCTAGCAAATAACCTTAGTAAAGACTGAAGAAAAAAAAAGTCTTCCAGAAGACTAGAGATTACAACATCAAGAATCCTCAGGAAGGATGGCATCCAAATTAACAATAATCAGATGATTAGGAGTCCAGTATTTGTTCAGTTGAAGAGACAAAAAGCTGGATGTTGAATGGAAACTACAATCATATAGAACTGGGGCTTTTTAATCTATTGATGAAAGAGCAGCGAAAAAGAGTGAATTGCAAATTTCTTCTATCTTTAGGAGTATCTTTACTGCACTGGACCAAGTGACACACCTGATTTCCTAAAGTCTTCAGCAACTTTATTAAACTGACTCATAATTGTCAGGTGGGAGAAATCCACCTAAGAAGGGAAATAATTTCTGCATAATGAAAGAAAAAAAAATAACAAAAATGTAAGAAAACCAAATATAAATGCCTTCAGAATAAAAGTATTTTCAAAATTATTACACACTTTTATCAAAAGAAGACCTTTTTTTAATCCCACTTTTTAAGAAGAAGAGGCAGGGAATAGAAATTACCCCTTCATGTTCTGGGATCACAATCACTTGCCAGTGACTTTCTTCTTTCCCTTCTGTATTTCCTATTCTTCAAAAATATCAAAGGCAGAACAGAGAGAATTTTTTTAAAAAATTAAAATAATCTCACTTAGGTTTTGTCTCTTTCTCAACACAACATTTTAGTTAACATCTTTCAGGCATTGTCCATATTGTTCTCAGAAACATGCTTAAATTTCTTCTGTGGTTCAGTGTCATGTTCTAAACCACAACACACAGGTGTACATCAGCAGAAACCCTATTTGTTTTGGGGATGGATGTCCTTTCTGAAGGAAGTTTTCTCCTCATCTAAGACTGTGTGGAAATATTAAAGCCTCATGGGATGGAAACAGTTCTAAAGAAGTCAAGTCCATACCACAACAAAATTGCCTGATTCTCACAAAAGCCTCATTTGCAGAAAGCTTCCCTGTTTCACCAACACTGTTCATGGAAGATTAATTTACTTCATTATTCTTAAGAACTCCCTCCCCAAACTCCGATACATTGAAAAATTATAAATGGATACTGATGAAGAAGGTGGATTTTAAATGTTAGAGTTATAACTATACCCAAGAGCTCTTCTAGGGCAGAGAAAAAGTCTGCTGACAGAATTTCTACCTGCTCATGTTGAATAGTGCAGCATTCAAATCTTCCCATGTCATAGCAAGCAGGAATCAAAGGGGGGGGAAGCAATAAACTGACTAGTATTTTTCATTTTTTCAGAATTTTAAGCACAGCAATAACAAAATAGACATTTTCACTGAAGTTTAGAGCAACAGGGAAATAAAACGCAGAGGCTGCAGGTTTAACTGTTTGGTATTTGGCAGAAACAAGTATTATTTCAGTCAGAATGATCAGGACTCACAAAATAAAAACAAACCACACACACACATCCAAGGCCACATGTTACTTTGCTTTTTAAAGTGGAGGCAACAGAGGGGAAGTACCAGTAAATATGAGAACAGTTGCTAAATCCCTACTAGTAAGTCCACTAGTGCAGGGTGAACTTGTTCCGAGCCTCATTATTGAGAGCATCTGTTAAGGCAAAAAAAATACAATAGGAGCAGATATGGATTTTTAATTTGTATCTTTGAGTTGATAAAATTTTTAAATAATCCTTCATTTGAGGGAAGCAATGCTGTTTACATGCCTATGTGCTACTTTGTACACCTCATAAAAATACAACTGGAAGTAGTACAGCTCTCTTTATTTTGTCAACTGCTATATTAGATGCCATACTTGGAAAGGAAAATTATATAAAAAATAAATTTACATGATTGAAGTGCAGCGTTCTTGAAGTACTCATAGGTTTCAATTTATAATTTTAGAAAAAAACTCTCTTGTAAGGATGGCGAGTTCTTTCACTGAAAAACAGAGCATGAAGTATTTTTGAGATACAAAAATATTTTAACCCAAGAATCTACAATGCAAGGACTGGCCAACCATTTTTATATTATGCACAAGCTTGTTAATTAGTCTCAATTGTCTGTGTGCAAAGTGATGAAAAATACCACAGGAAGTTTTACCAAACATCCTAAGAGCAGCCTTTTAGAATGCTGGTTTTGTTCCAGTGAGAGAAATTTCCTATTTCAGTTTCAAATATTTAGCATTTAAAAAAACAGCTACAGGTATTCCTGACATCTTCTTAAACAGAATTACATGAATGTAATTGATCTAAAAGCATAAACACACCAGATTTATACAAATACTTGGATATACAAAGGGAAAACCAAAGAAAACTTTCAGTCTAGTGATCCAGTGAAAGTGAGTGGAACTTCAACACCTACCATGGTTAGATTTTGTAACACAAATAAATTATCTCAGTAATTATGGTGCAGTTACAATCTTTATGAGTTTATCTTCCCACATGACCAAAATAACTAACTGCTACGTGGAGACAACCACACTCAGAATTTCTGCAATTTATAGGGAAGACTTAGTTCTTATGTTCCCACCTGCTTCGTCAGTGGTCAAAGTGAAGATTACTCTTCTGCAAGAAAGCATTCACTACCTAATATAGTTCAACCTTCCCTTCTGTCCTTAAGCTTGCTCCAGTGTAATGTACTGTAAAACAAAGTGAAGATGATCTGCCTCCACCACATCAGGTGTTTGTTATGGTAGCACATAAGCACACACAGATCTCTCAACTACCAATATTCTGTTCACTTACCGTTGTCACCTACTCCCTTCTCTTATTTTAGCCTCATACTTCATGGTTATCATACCATTCTCACATCTAACTTTAGATCTATAAAAATTTTAATATACTCTGAAAACTTAATGTAAAAAGTTTAAAGGTTAGTCTGACAACTAATTAGCACAACAGATTCTTAATTAGGAGGCCTGTATATTGCTGCAATTAGAGTAGATGAGTTATACAGTAAGATAACATATACCTAATTCACAGTGCTTTTTGTACTGTATGGTTTCTCTCTAGTCACCCCACTCCTTTTCATGACATTTAGATATGTTGGTATGTTTAATCTCATTTATTTCTACTTCTAGAAGACAATTGTTACATTAGTATGAAGACTTTGGAGACAGAGAAAGCTACATTTTCAAAAATTTCTACAGCATTAGAATAGTTACTATTGAATGAGTTCATAGACTTCTTTGTTCAGGTCTGTCTACTATAAAATGTACCAATATCTCCTCTGTTTTTCCCAAGCTGCAAGCACATAAGGTGAAGATTTTGCCCCCAAGCCCCAATGCTCACAGTAAACTGTCTCTGAGGTCATAAAAATGAATGCTTTTTTAGTCCCGCAGCAGCTTATGCCACATACCCATGTAACAGGTTTCCAAAATATCAAACTAGCTAAAAAATACCAGTTAACTAAAAAAATTCAAATTCATATCTGACTTGGGGGGGAAAAAAAAAGACAACTAAGCAGTTGCATTAAACAAGTAATAAAGCAGTGGTCCCCCATCGTTTTGTTATTAAATTACCAAATCCAGTTCATTTTGGGATGGCCAGCTATCCACTTCTGGTTCATTTCTAAATTACCTCAGCGTATCCACAGAAGATAGAGTTTTCTTCTGTTTGCTCTCTATCTCTTTCCAGCCTTTTGGCCATTCCCTGTTTCCTGTCTCACCAGAATACTGTAAAACACTCGCAGCATTGCAGCCTACTGGTGGTTCCATGTGCCAGAACAAAATGAGGGTCTGGCAACACTTGTCTAGGTAACACCATATATTAGTGCCTTAACAAAAGCTGTCAGACGAAGAGTAGGAGATAGAATCAACCGAATAAACTTCCTTCATACTTTTATAACAAAAGCAAAGTTGAATCCCGAGTTCAAGAACTACTGAGCAGTGCTTGTTTTCTCTGCTCATTTTACCTCCATCTTGTTTCCTTCCAATCTTACTGTTTGTCCACCTCAATTCCAGTGGATTCAGTCTTCGGGAATGAAAACCCATGAGAACTGCAGAAATTGTCATGTTTACTGTAGGAACATCTGCAGGGTCATATAACTGGCATTTTAAAAAGCCAGGTTAAGACAACAAATTTTCATTCGTCCCTTCCTGTATGAATGGCCTGTATGTCAAAATACCTGAAAACTGCACTGATACAGTAGAACTTATTTTAACTTGCATTACGAATAAACTGCACATGCTGTTTTACAGACAATATATATTTGTAAATTTGCTCATGCAAAATTAGTGTGCACAACAGGGATACTGGTTTTCTAATCCCCACACCTGTAAAAATTACATTTATGTCTGCTCTTTTTGAACTGTGCCCAAACTCTCTTTTTAATATAATAAATCTTACACATAATTCATCTGCCAGCCAAACCAATTTATGAAGCTGAAACAAAAAAGAATAAAAAGTTATACAAAAAATATGGTGCACCTGGACACTTGATTCCCACCTCCCCCCCCTTTTTGTTTACAAGTAAAAAGAATGAATAAAAGAAAAAAAAATCATGGTCACAAAATTTTGACATTTTAATCCTAAACATTACAGGGCAAATGGATGTTGGATTTCCATACACCACGAGTCAACTTTTTAATTCCCAAATGTGGCCAAATCCACTAAAACAAGAGTGGTTAAACTCTGGACTATGGAAATACATTTCTGGAATAAATGCTAGAAAAGCAATTATGGGAAAAGCCAACTGTCTCCATAAAGGTAAATAAAGTGGAACAATGTGTAGATTAGATACTTTTTCTGTTTCTTACTCATAACCTGTCAATTCAGTGCATCATATGGTTCAACATAATGGTCCCCATTAGACAAACATCTAACTAGTGTCCATTGATTCCAAGTTAGTGGATGATGAATCTTTTTGGATACTTTCAAAGATGGCTGCCAGCTCAGGGTTAGAGCTTATCTGTGACTGAAATTCACTCATTAATGGACTCTTCTCTGCTTCTGGAATGGTTAGAAGTGCTGCTACAGCTCTCATAGCAGATCGTTTTAGTTCATCTTGCTTTTCAAACTCCTGTTTCACTGAGTTTGCCTTCACCTACAGAAAAAATGAAAATATGTTTGAGACTTTATCCAACTCTCCCTCTATACCACTTAAAAATGTACTTAAAAAAAAAAGAAGTATTTCCTCACAAAATTATCTAAGCTCTTAAAAAACCAACCAAACAAAAAATACCCCCAAATACCTTTTTAGCAGAATTTTTACCAGCAGTTTACAAATAGACTGAAACTTCAACACCACAAATTAAGCAAGAAAAAAGTTGTAAGTGGCCAAGTCAATCACCAAATCAAAGCAACTATAGCAGCCAACCTTCAGCTAGTAAGGTTGTAAATTACTTTAAGCTGCTATTATGACAGTACTCCCAGCTTCCAGAGAACAGAACTTTTTAAAGACGTTGACCTTCACTAGAATAACTGCTTAACCTTCTGTTGTTATTCTGAAAGATATTTCAGTAACACAAACATAAATTATAATTAAAGGCAGTCAATTTTCATGATGTGAACTATAGCAGAGTAGAGTAATGGAAAAGCAAGGTAAATCAGGCAATAAACGACTGTCAGAGCATGCCGTGAATCAAGACCAGAGCAGGAATGGAAGGAGACTAACTACAAAGATCCAATAATCCTGTAATATAAATGAAGAAGAGGTGGAGTAAATGACAAAAAGTCTAACAGAAGTCTAGAAAAAAAGTCTAACAAAATCAGGACTACTTTACATTGCCTTCATCAGCCAAATACTTGTCTGAAACAACACCATCATCAGAAGTCAGAAATACTCTCAGTATTCCAGTTTCACTATTTATAATAAAGTGAGATTTACAAGTCGCTGCTAAATTTTTAAGGAACAAAAGGAAAGGCACCAAAGAAACAAAGGATTTTTTAAAAGAAGATAACTAATCTACATCTCCTTCTGTAATTTAAACAAATTTAACACTTGTACAAAGATGCATTCATTTCTAATCTAATTATCCTGCCTACTGCAGCTTATCAACTATAACTCAGGAAACACTGCAGCAGTACAGAGGTATTCTTTAAACACGAGCTCATTTATATTTCTACAAGAAAACACAAAATAATGAAGTTAAATAAGCTGAAATACCTTAGTTGTACATGTAGCACGCAAAGGTTCGACGAGCCTGTCCAATCTCTGCAGCACTGCGCTCGGACAAAGGGTAGACAGTCTCACCAACATTAAAAAGGTCAGCATCTAGCATGAGAAAAAAACCAATCCAACAACAGTTATGCCTGGCACATATATGGAGATATATTTCCCACCATGCTGTGTAACCTTTTGAACAGTCACACTTTAATGAAAATGGCAAATGTAGTGAAGTACTTAAGCGTATGAAGTAATATTTTTACCATTTCAGTCTATTCACTATTTGAAATATTTTGACAGTTACTGCTTTCACAGAGAAAAATGACAGCTAACCTTAATATCATAGTGATCCTTTAGACCATCTTCAACATGGTTTAAGAATTCAAATATATCTAGTCTATCCAAACAGCTATCCAATAGAGTATACATGCACTCAAAAGCTGCTTTCCTTATGTCCAACCCATCATCAACTGTATGCTTAAATGGTCCCATTTCCACCTGTCAGTGAATAAAAAAAAAAAAAAAAAGTTAAGTAATACACTTCTTTCAAAAAATAATCTACTTACATATTTAGCATTGTTTTTCTCAGTTAACTTACTTCTCTGATTAATTCCTTTCTGACTTTTGTTTCATTGTAAAGATGAGGAAGCACAGTATCTAAGAGGTCCCTTATCAAAGATGGTTTATTGTGGGCAGCTGAATTAAATGTCACTAGGGCTACTCTCCTGACATTGAGATCTGGGTCCTCCAGAGTTTTCAGAAAATCACCTGCAATCACATACAGAAAGAAAACAACCTATGAGGATCTTCTTCATTTGCAACTTTAAAGTATCTTTGCTTCGTTTTGAACTTTAAAAAGACATACTTTGTGCAGGCATTATTTTATTCTAACAGACACCTGCTATTTCAGCATGATTATGCAAACAAAGGATTAATTATAACCACATGAAAAGTATTAATATAACTGATATATAGTATTTCATCTAATGAAACAGGAGCAGAAGAAACACCATCAAAAGAAACAGCCATTACAATGACATATAAACTTTTTTCTGAAGATATAGCATGTAAATTAATGAAAACTACATTTAACCTTTCCTTTTCTCTATTTATTAAAATTCTCTCAAAATATGCATTAGAAAATCCATTTAAATTTCTGCAGTTCAGGAATCTGAGAACACCTCTTAAAGAAACTACTGACATACTGACTTTTAACCCCCAAACTGGCATATGCTGAGAATATCTAAATTACTATAAAATAGGCCTACTCAGTATATATTAATGTAGCACCATCTCTCCCATCCCACCCTACCTTTGGGCGTTTTTAAATTAGATTTTTCTATACTTCTATAATACAGCCTTGTTAAAATAAATGACTGCATGAATATATCCTCACTGTTTGTGAAGTCGTACTAGCAACTTCCATGAGGAATGAACATTTACTAAGGAGAAAACCAACAAGGTGTAAAAACAAAGTGACTCTTATATCCACCAAAAAGCTGGGAAACAAAACTCAAAATGACTGTGATATTTAAAGTATTAGATACTGATAGCTTTGACTGAATAATCAATAAATATTTCCAGAAACCAAAGGGGCAAGGCAGCTTCAGTGGGAGGGGAAAAACACCTGCAAGTATAATTCTTGAATATATTACTTAAAAGAAAAAAGTGCAGTGATAAAAATAACACACAGTAAATGGACTTCATTTCTCTATAAATAAAAACCCTGCTCTTCACAAAACTTCATGCTTTTAAGCATTTTTTTTTCCTTCCTATTAGGTTAAGAAGCATAGACTATTTTTACAGCTCTTTAGACCTGTAATTAATCAAGCATAAAACTTTCACAACATTTTAAAAGAATCTATGGAAGTTTGTTATACAAATGAGAAAAGAAAAAAAGTCACAGCATTGCAAAAGTCTTTGTCATACTGATGTTACACTGAAAGCTCTGATTACCTTATCCCTGTATAAAAATACACACAATTCCAAATGCTTTCAGACCACAAGCATCACAGAATCATAACAATCTATATTTACAATTCAAAACCTGGTAATACTCAGAATAACGCACACAAGTATACATGTTTTAAGTGACTGAATATCAAATATTTTCAAGACCACACTTTTAAATATAGTACATCTTACTATGTCAAACTGATATAACTTGGCAAAAACACAGGAAAGGATATCAGCTTTTGGGTCCCACGCTACTAAAAACACTAGCTTCTTTTATTGCTCATCACAAAGTAAATACACAGAATTTTTAATGACACAATTTTTACTGCTCAGAATTCAAATAAATTAGTGTTAACCGAAATAATTGGCTACTATGGAAATATCTTGTAACTCTTCCAACAGTTATCATTAGCAGCTAATTCTAGTATCTTAAAAATATTTATTTCTGGTAACACAAAAAAAAATTTAAATATAATTCTCTTGCCTGAAAAAGTAGAAGCTGTCAGTATAAATTGAGTACTTACCTATGCAGTTCTTCAAGAGTGGGTCTATGGGTTGTGGATGATCAGAAATAGTGAACTTAACAGCAGTAACCACTGAACTTCGAGCATATGAGGACCCTAACATGAAACAAAAGTGTGAACATGCAAGATTAAAACAGAACAACGGAATCTAAATCATGCTCAATGCCACTCATTCCTCTTAGACTTCTAATACTCTGAAGAACAGCAAACAAGAAATGCTATCTATTACTAGCAATGGAATACGTAACTCAAATAAACCTATGGATAGAACATTTGAAACAGGGGAAAATACAGTAACATTGTAATAAGCATGTAACAGTACCTCCTATAGAAAATTTGAGGAGTAAGCCTATTAAAACAGATTATTTATGATCACACGTAGGCCTACAAAAAATTTCTCCCCTTTAAAGCAGAACCATGTGAAGAAAACATGTGAATATGGTCCTCGATACGAGACTGATTATTGAATTATGCACAAAGATCTTTCCTAATTCTTAAAAATTCCAGAATCCTTATCTGAAAATTAGCAATATAGTAATTTACACCAAAAGGTCAAAATATTGCAATTGGTTTGCTAATTTGTCCTTAGTTGCCCATGCTCCTTCCCCTTCAAGTTTATAGCTCACTCTTAAACATAACACTGTAAATAGAAATACAAAGTCTGAAAGCAGAACAATTAATTCTTGTTGTGTATGACTAACAACAATTAGTAAAAGCAGAAAACTTTAGACTTCTATTGTTGGGGAAGAGGAGCAAAATTTCAGGACACAACATTTTTTCAGCAAATAATTTGAAAAACTAGATCCATTTATTAACAAGTAACAAAGTCATCTGCTCCAACATATACATGCATTACTACTTCTCACCTGATGCCAAGTATCCCTTGAGTCGTGGAAGTAGAGTCTCTGGGTCTATCAACGTAAGCTTGCCCAAGCATTCAGCAACAACATTCCTTGTACCCTCTTCTGCACATTCACAGTGTTTCAGGAGTAAGGCCCAGATGTTCTCAACATATGGTTTGAGACCAATCACTGATGCAGAGCTAATTATTTCTTTCAAGGAATGCAAAAGAAGGTATTGCCTCTTAGGTTGACTGGTTATTTCTTGTAGGACAAATGGCAGATACTCAGGAAGATTGCCAACACTAATACTGCCTAAGGCGTATGATGCCGCTGACTTGACTTCTTCACTAGGAGAAGAGAATGCTTCCAGTATTACAGACTTCAGCTCGATTTGTCCACTTAAGTCAATGTGATGCCCAACTTCCCCAAGAGAAAGCAGAGCCAAAAGACGAATGGAATCTGTGGACCTCGAGTTCTTAACGTCTTGAATGAACTGACCTACCACAGCTGGTCCTTCCTTAGGGCAGGCTCGAGTAAGGGCAGCAACACATTTGGCAATGGAATAGTAAGACTGCTTGTGAGTAAGTGCTGTGCTCTGTGAGTACACTGGACCCGTTAACATGCGCAATAAATCCATATAGCCTAAATGATTTGTACCAGTCACAACCAAAGCTTGGAAAAATTCTAGCATGGCACTAAGTGCTCCACCCTGCAGTAGGGGTGATCTTACCAGCCCAATAAGTTCATTGAGAATGGAGCCACTAATCTTTGACAGGGAGGAAGGATATACTTTAGCCAGCGTTGTCAGAAAACTGATGGCCATCTGTGATACGTGCATATCACTTTCGCTAATCAGAGGTGGAAGCTCATCCAGGACTGCATCAATCATGGCAGCTGTCAAGCTGTCACTGTAATTCTTAATTAAAATATCTAGCGCAGAAAGAGTGCCCAGTTTCAAAGCTCGCTGGTTCTTTCTCAAAAAAGAAGCAAGAATAGGAACTCCTTCCCCAAGGATTGGTCTCAAATCTATCTTCAAAGGAGAACCAGCAATCAATGTCATGGCCTTCACTGTAGTTAACCGAGTGATCTCATTCTTCAGTCTCTCTAGAAAGATCTGAAGTGTACTAGGCAGGTCTGTGCCTAGACTGTCACCAAGGCTACAAATTATTTGACCCATGCAAGATATTGCCCTTTCTTTCACCTCCTGATCAATGTCAGCAGCCTTTAATCTCTTGATTGTACAGGTAAACAAATCTTTGATGTAAGGAGTAGCATCAAAGGAAGTAGGCTGGTCTAAAGGACGAATAACCTTCACAAGTTGTTGGGTAACCAAAAGTGCCTCTGATGTTATCTTGTAAAATGGGTCACCAACACAAGCTACAACTGGAGGTACCAATGCTTGAACATGAGGATGAAAGACCTGGGGAGAATGATTGCAGAGGATCACATACAAACAGGACAAAGCATCTATCTTCAGGTTAGAAGAACTTGATTTGTCATTCAGTGAAAAAATTATTCCTGGAAGAAAACAAAAAGTGTATTTTTAGGGCAGGTATTTACAGAGCCTGCTAGAACACGTCAAAATTTCCAAAGGAAGGCAGCTATACTGAGTTTATGCCCCCCGGCTCCCCATCTTTCTGAATGCTTCCAAACCCCTTTCATCACTTTATTCAACCAATTAGCTTTTAAACTTCATTTATCAAAAGACTTGGGCTATTCAATGGTTTATTATATATTTTCTTAATTATAAAGAAATTCTGAACCTTTAACATTTCTAACCTCACTTCTCACCATTACTTCAAATGTCAACATTTTAAGTTTTAAAAGCTAAACTACAGAAAATATTTTTCTCTGTTTGGATGGAAAAGAAGGCAGTTTGATTTTGTAATTAAGAATCAAATTAAGTTTTTTTTTTAATAAAGAAGAAAAAACCTTCAATCTTCTTTTCAGGATTAATGGAAATAAATTACTAAAATATTTATACAGATATATATATATACATTAGCTGATTATTTTGCAATTTTCTTTCAACAGAAACCACACTTCAAAGCTTTTGCAAAAAGCACTGTTGGGACTTAAATATTTTGATGTTTCAGAACTTCCCATACCATTTATTACTAAGTATTTCAGTTTCTCTGTGTTTCTCATACCTGGAACAAGCACAGGAACATGTTGTGTTAGGGCTCCAGGTAAGACATTTACTAGCTCAGTCAGCATGTTAAAGCAGCACTGACGAGTCTTCACACTTTTCTCCTTCATCTGTTTGTGCAAGGCTTTAACTATGTTTGGAACCTGTAATCATCACACATCTGTTAACTGATTCAATAGCTGGCATTTCTTTCATTATTGATCACTGGGGGGATATAAAGAAATATGTGCATCCTAAGCCCCTGATTTCTCTACAGAACTAGAGAAGTTCTAGTTGTAGTTTCCCAGTAGAAACACTGGGAAATAAAGATTGAAAATAATTGTTTTTAAAAAGTAATTTAGTTTTGTTAAGTGATTTGCATTAATAAAACTGCAGAGAGCAAGAATTGAAAAGTCGCCTAAATAATTCACTTGGAAGTTTCTCAGCATTATCCTTTTTATTTTGCAAATAAAATATGTTATAGCAGATAAAGTTTTATCTTGATCATTAGTGCTTATGTCTGGATACAGAATGCAAAAAGTAACTTTTACTTTGGCAATTTGGCTAAATGACATAGGACAAGCAACTTTCACAGGTGAGTAAACAACTGAAATTAAACAAGCACGTTTGTACGAGTCAATTCCAGTTTCTAAGACTGCTGCATTTTTTTGGACCAGTTTACCCAGCTTGCTCTCTCTGTTAGTACTACAGGAATAAACTGTGACTTATGTACGAAGAAAGCACATTGAATGAATTGTCCTTATGAACAGGGTGCAATTTCAATGTCTTCTCAAGACACGAAGATAACAAAAATATTCACAAATAACCTGACTCTGAAGCATTGTCAAAGGTGTCTCTCCTTGTTCCATTGCATCAGGATCACAAAGCCAACTTTGCACAGGTCGAGTTTGTTTCAAAAGAGAAAGATATGCATGAAAAACATCCGCTTTAACATTCTCTTCACGTTCTTTGAATCTGGCTATTAAAGCAGGAGATACAGTTTTGTAGAATTCTGGAAGCATTTCATGTCGTGTGCTAACCACAGCATCCAGACATTTAGCAGCTGCACGCCTCACTTTCCAGCTCATGTCATCATCATCACTATATTCATCATCGCTCCCTTGAAAAAATAAATTATGCATATGTTCAAGTCTAGACAAGCAAAGCATCAGGTTTTATTTTAAACAATTAAAAAGAACACAGTCGGGTTCTTTGCATAAGATACACAAAGAAATAGGTTCAAAATTATGTTAAAAACCATATATATAAAAAGCCTTCTAAACAGTCTAACTTGTAATTCTCAGACAATTTTTTCACACTAGTCTTCCACAAGTATTAATTTAAACAGCAAATAGGAAAAGGAGCTCCCCATCATATTTCCAGCCTGACTACTGATTTAAAGCATACTCTTCTTTATTCATGACATAAACAACAAAGCAACAGTGAAAACTAGTTGATCAAGATTCAACAAATTATTCTGTCTGCTTCTTTCTAGAGGTAAATCAAAGTATAATGCATCCCCAAAAATAACAAAAAAGTATAAAATAAACAATATCGATTTTTCAGGTCTTAAAGCAACAACTATACAGCTCACTCCTCCCTTAAGTAATGAGAATTTTATGCCTTCAATTCAGATTACTTGTGTGTCCAAGATTTCACAAAGCTTACATCTGGCAATGCTTGCCACCATATTAGCAATAAAATACCTTATGCCTTTCAGTCTGAAACACTTTTATCCCACTGAAAAATACTGAGTCTTTTTCAATCTATTCTGATTTTATGCATTAGGTACCAATATATTATAGTGGAAAGCAGTAAGAAGCCTTTCCCATTCTGTATATGTATTTTCAATCCATTAACTGATGTTCTCACTTTAGTTATACCATGGCACATGCTTCTGCCTTTTTCCACCTTTCAAGTATTTTAAAATATTTGTCTTGTATTTTATGTTCACTCAGAATTACTGATCTCCAACAACAACATCCTGTACTTTTATTCCAAGAAATGAGTTCATTAGCCATGCTTAAAAGAAGTACAAAATTTGAATGAAAGTACACAAGCCAATCAAATGCTGGTACACAGGAGTATTCCTACCCATACCAATTTTCTCAGATGGGTGCAGGATCAAAAGCTCATCCTCTCCCTCAAACCAAAAAGAGAACATACCTTGATCATCATCATCACCACCATCAGCATCCATAGCATTTTCATCTTCATCTTCATCATCATAATTGTAATTAGGATCATAAGTAAGATATTTGAGACAAATGTTTATAATAGTAGATACATGAGGATAAACTTCTTTAGGACATCTGTGTAATATAAAAATACAATCAATGTCAAATTACTTGGAAGTACTAAAATATTCCTAAAAGATTTCATGCTGGACACTGTACTTTGGAGAGAGTAGCCAAGACAACATCAAGGCAGCCATCTGAACTACAGAAATTCGAAGGGAAGGTCAGAAAGGCCAATGCCCCTTTGTAACAGGATCTGCTAGATTGGAAGGTTGCAAAGGACTCAGATATGCCTTTGGATACCAATCTTTTATCACCGCTATTGGACACAAATATTATTAGATTACTTCCCACCTCCTGTTTTGCACAAGTAGCAATGGCACAGTAGAAAGTTTGTAGAGTACAGACATAACATACTGCTTAAGAGTTAAGTTACAAGATAGACTTACAGGAACTGTTCCAGCTCAAAGCTTGCAAGAGTATTTTGTATGAAAGAGGCTGTCTCTTGGCAGCTGACAACCAAATGACACACTAGACATCTTAAGAAAGTCTGAAACAGATACCCATGAATGACTTACCTCCTAACAAAAGATTCAAAGGCTTGAATGCAGTACTCTCGTAGTTCATCATCATCTACATTACAAAACTTTACAACCAAAGGAATTATTTTCTCAAGATATTCACCTGGGTAAGAGAAAAAAATTAGCTAAGTAATTACTCTCACTGAAAAAGTTCAAAGTTAGATAATTTATATATCTTTCTTACCTATTCTATGACCTGCTTGCCTGCTGATAGCAGCAATACACTGTATATAGGTCCTAGTTGTTGACATGGAATCATTTTTAGACAGCTCTGTCAACAGATGTTCAATGAGGTCAACAAAAACCATATTGCCACAACTCATAACCAGGTGACCAAGAGCAATGATGGTTCTTTTCCTCACAGCAAGTCTTGGGCTGGTCAGCTGGGGGAGCAGACAGGTCAGAATTGAAGGATGGAAGTTAACAAGCAGTCCTCCTTGCCTTAAAACAGACAAAACACAAACTCAAAACCAATTGAATCTAGATAACTTTGTGCACATACTGTAAGACAATCCTTCAAATATTCCCCAAACATCACAAAGATTTCAATCAAAGATTTAATTTTCAGGTTTTGGAACTTTTTTAAAAAAGAAATGAGTTTAAAATATACACTCAAAGGAATAAACATTAAAATAAGCTTAAAACTACAGTTCTCAGAAGACTAAATAATAATAATTGATCTATCAACCTCTTATCTTCAATATTTATTTTTCTAAATTAAGTTTCATCTATACTTAATATGACCATATTATTTCATATGACTTTGATTAATTTATTTTTGATATTTGGAAAATTGAAGTTCAAGCTTTAAGCAGTATTTATGAGCATTCGCCAGCATATTAAAGGAAGGATGTTTACCTGCTCAGCATATCAGCCATGATATCCAGTGCCTCCAGTTGAACAGACACATCTTCCTGCTTGGCTATAGCACTAGTGAGACGCCCTGTGATCTTTTTGCAAACATTAGCTGCTAACGCAGAACCTGAAAGTACAACAAAAGCCCAGCATTTCCATAATATCAAAAAAAATACAGCTTTTAACACCAGAGATGATGTGTGTGACTACGGAAAGCAACCCAATCTACATAAAGAAGTTTTTCCACTCAACAAAACAAGCTTAAACAGCTACTCATGACATGCTAATGTTATGTATGCTCTGCATTAGAGCTGAAAGACTATCTATGTACAAATATACTAAGCAGGAGGGCTTCTTGTCCCAGAAGGTATACACAACAGAAGAACACTGCTTTTGGAAGGGAAGTGAAACATTGGAAAGTGAAAGCCACAACAAGTCTAGAGCAAGAAATGAAAGGACTATAGGTGAAAATGAAAGCATAAACAATATGGTAAAGAAAAGCACAGAAGTAGATAGAGCTAGTTCTAACAGCAAAAAAAGGCAAAATAAAATTATTTTGCACAAGAAGTTACTTAAAAAGTAAGTACCTGAAATACAACTGAATACTACTACTCTCTAGTTGAGAAAGGGGGGAAAACTTGTATCAAAAGTATTTTAAAATACAAGTAAAAATGTCTTTATAACAACTTCATAGTTCCCCCTTCCTCCAATTGTCTAACACTGTTTCAAGTAATTACGAGAAGGAACTCATGTCATGGTAATGACTGCCCAGTGGTTCGTACTCATCTTTACCTGCATGAAATTCCTCTAGTCACGTTTTGCAAATTTCAATGTGAAATTAATACCATTCCAACCCATGGTAAATCTAGTTTATATATATTATGGCTCATTCTTAACTACAGCTAAAACTATAACATAACAAGTGGACAGTCTAATGAGTTACCATGGAGGCTAAGAAAAAGAGACAACAATCTGGGTTTGAGTTGGGAGCCAGAAATAACATGTTGTTTGATTTTATATTAGGAATATTAATTATATTAAAAGACTTTGCTACATTTTTGTTTGAGCTTTACCTCCACCCAAAAATCTCCTTTTGTGTAGGCAAAAGAGTAAAAGCTTAAAACAACTTACTTAAAATTACTTATTTATGTAAAGCTTATACATCTCACCACTGCTTGATAGACGCAAGATTTGTGTCAATTTTCAAAAAGGATATTAAAATCAGAGCTTTTTTATTTCAAGATCTCAGTCTCTAAAAACGTAGTTTCCAAAGTCTTTTTAATCACTCTCTATTCTCATTCATATCCTACACTATGATATCTGAAAAGCATTTGAGTAAAAAAGTAATGGTATTAACTGATGAGCTGTTCAACATTAGCATCTCTTTTAGAGGAAAGACTGCCTCCATTTAAACCTGCAGTTAAGACTTTCAACTAATTTAACAGGCAACTGCCAGAAACACAAGGTATTCCCCAAAACAATTCCTAGAAAGTGAGACAAGAAATCAGATGGTTAAAGAAAAATACAGGAGTTGTAATCAATTTTAAAGTGTATTATCAACCAAAGATCAAGATGAGATTTAGCTATTACTACAGCCTAGATGTGCTCCACCAGGCAATTATTAAAATAGAAACTTTTACAATTTGTTATACTGAAGTTCATATTATCTGAGTTAATTTTCCACATTAATGCAACGCTTCAGTAAAAAAAAAGTTCTTAAACTAGTAAAATGTGGCAATATAATTAGAGAAGGAGAAACTGAAAGAGTATTTGTGCCATGTTTTTACCCTAAACGAATCTAGCTCCAATGCTAAATTAACTGAATCTTCTTCTCTAAAACCCCGAACTTCTTTATTTTTTTTTAATTAGTAAATGATACAACTACATAAAGTCGTCAGTACAAAATGCCTTACCACTGGAAGCTGGGGGAAGTTCTCCAATCACAGTTTTAAGACCAATGCTTGAAATGTCACGTAACTGTTCTTTATCTGAAAGCATGTTTGTACAGAGGGTATCTACAATGGTCTCCACTTGATACTCCTTCACTTTACTCACCAAAGGTCCCAGACTGTAAAAACAAGAGAAGAGTATTAAATTGGCAGCCATATTATTCCAGTATTTTGCATCCAAGTCATAACTTAAGGTTCATTCTGGTAGCAACACAAAGCAGAATTTTAAAAACTGAAAACCTTCATCTGGCTGGACTCGTAACTTGCCTCCATAGATCCAGTACCAAAATACTCATTTAGTACATGTTTTTTATTTGGAGCTGGAAATTCATTCTGCATGGCTATTCTGCTTCAGTGTCAAAACCAGAGTCCCTCTTGCTTCTCAGTTCACAACAAGATTTGTAACAAGAATTAACCTAGCCAATACCATCAGTTTACATGCTTGACCATCAGTGCCTGAATAATTCACAGACAAGTAAACAATATTCTCAATTACTGCATCTTTCTTCTATACAACATTTGGATTCAGTCATGGCTCTATGCAGTTAAGACAAACTCAAAATTCATCTTAAATCCCCAAACTTGTTGTATGTACCCCAATGTGGATACCCTTTTTTCCCATGTCCAAGAATTCAGAGGGGCAAGACCTAATTATTATAAAAAATGCCCCAGAGAAGCAAAAGGCAGAAAGCAAGATACACAAACAGGTGGAGGACATGGACAAGCTTGCACTCAAGCACTATGTGTGACTTACAGCACGACAGTAAACAGAGTAAGGTTCAAAGTTTTAGCATCAGTGGTCTGTCACCATGTTAGGCAAACCTGGAGCCTCTCTTTTGATGGCCACACTCACAGCGCCTTACCTCCCATGAACTCAGAACTGTGTTTGCACTCGAGGCACAACAAGATTAACAACCAGGAATATCCAATTCCCAAGGCAATCACACCTAGCACTTTCCATGCCTTCCTTCACAAACCATAACCTGCTTGGTTTCTTTCTTTCCTTACCCACCCTACTCATGTGGTAAAACCTGCTGAAAATACATTGAGGGGGTGGGGGGGCAGGGGAAGGGTGGGTGGAGAGTCAGCAGAGGCAAAACATATTTGCCAAAAGCAGGCAGTGAAGTAGCACTGACAACTAACGCAGTTTTGTTAATGCACAGAACTTGGAACTAATTTGACATTTGACACAGACATCTGAAACTGATGCTTTATGGTCACATCAATGCCACAAGAAAGACTGCAATTTACTCAATTTGCAGAGTATTTAATGGAGATTTACAGATAACCTTAAAATAAATACACAAGAACAACTTTGGAGTTACATTTTTAGAAGATAGAGCATACATAATTCCAAAAGAACTGTTAGTTGATCATATACTGACTGGTATATGATCAAAGGCACAAAAAGAAGCACAATGCACAGAAATTAAGATGTAATGGATGGTTTCTCACTTGCTTCAGCAGATCCTGCAGAAATGAACAGCTCTGACAGAAGCCCATTCCTTAAAAGGAGTCAGAACTCATGCCCTAACCTGACACTGCCCTTTAATTCAGGGAAAGAGCACTGTACTGATTTCTTTAGATTCAATTAAACTATCTCTACAGCCACTAAATCCCTGAGAGTAGGGAGGGGTTTCGAGGACCATATCCACAATCTAATCTGGTCATTTTACTGCTTCAATTATGTTAAATTAATAATGCATTATTAAAATAACTTCTGAACACTAATGCTGGTAAAGACTTTTTGCCTCTAACTGAAAAACTTCTGATAAATCTGTACACAAACATCTGCAAACACAGATTATTACCAATAAGTATCTCTGGCACACAAATACATCAAGCCATCCCTGGCTGCAGTTGAAACATTCCCTCCAGTTGCTGAAAAAGCTCACAGCTTTCTTCACAACCTGATCTGACTCTTCAGTCAAGCTTTCCCCTCACCGTGATTCATTGACACATCTATATATAGAGTTTCTCTTCAAATACACACCACTGTCAGTGGCTACTTACAGCACTGTTGCATGCATTTACTCTTGGTACATAGTAAATTGTTTTGCAAGCAACACAAGCACAAATCAACTTGAACAGAAACCTACAGAATTTTACATGTCAATGTACAATGACTCTATAGTAGTCCTGAGAAATTAAATTCCCTTTGCATTTCAGTTAACAGACTACAGTATACAAGGTCAAAACCCCTTTGTTTTAAACCTGAACTGTTGAACAACTACTGAATTCTTTTGACTTAAATACGCTTATTTTTCAAATGCAACCTATGAGTAGTTAAAATAATCACAGCAAAGGCCAGTCAATCAGATTCATCTCAGGTAAGAATTGAAAATGCCTTTTTGCTAATGTTTTAAAGATGACCAAACCACTATAAATTACAGTTTCTGGAAAATATTAAGCCATATTTTACCTGAATCAATGCCTATTAGTTCAGCAAAGCAGACATAACAATTGTGAAGTAAATTTTATAAAAGACTACCCTCAAGTTTTTCTGGCCTTCAAAATCAGTAAATATCACTTATAGACCTTATTATTAGTCCCAAGTTACAAACCAATCTTATCAGAAATTGAAAATAAACTGTAACGTTCTTGTATCAAATCAGTTCTGACTACAGAGCTTTTGCACTTAAGCATGTATTTTACACACTTGAAGGCCATTTTGGATAGTTTTAAGTGCTCTTCGATCTTTTCCCTTCTACTAGCCAATAATGTGTCTAAGGTTCTCCCAAAGTAAAAAGCTCATTCAGCTGCTTATGGAAATAAAAAACAACACACTGTCTCCTTTAAGCTACACACATCTGGAAATAAAGGTGTTCATTACATAGCTCCATATTAGGAAGCTGGACACCAACATATAATCAATTATAATCTCCAACTGGCATATTTTAACAGGACTTTTATTTACAAGGAAGAATTAAAATTCACAAATTTTAAAAAAAAATCAAATCACTAATATAGCATGATGTGCAGTAGTGTATTACCAAAGCAGACAAAATGCTTTAAAGCTGCTGAACTGGATCAGCCACACAGCAGCCAATACATGCATCATCCTGTTCACACTAATGACTCAGACTCACAGCGCCAGGCAGAGCTCCCTATATTGAACTCTGCCCAGAGAAGTCACTCTGATAAATGCAGAAAAACTACATTATCACAAGGGAGGAATCACTGAAAGTGCTTACTTTAATCCCACCTTTTTTTTCACCATAGATAGATTTGGGTATGTTTGGCTTACTGGTTTCAGGAAACATTTCACAGTGTGAACCAAGAAAAAATTCTATTGAGGTTTAAATGGCAGAATATCAAAGTGCTCAAAATGAGAAACAGTTCATCCTTTATCTGCAACACTGAACACATGAAACAATCAATGTGCAATTTGGGCTAACACAGCATTACCAAGATTATCAGCCATGAGGAACATGCAATACCAACACAATATCTACACTTAGAGAAACCACACTGTTTGACTACACCAGATGCACATATTCCTAATAAAGCCACAGCCAGTGTAACTACTGCTGCCATCAGATGCACAGGATACCACGCTGCACTACACTTACAGCTATAAACTAAGGATATGCTGTAAGAATAGCTTTTTCCACACTGGCTGACAGTAAAATAGCCTATGACTATCAGGTATAAAATAAACCATTTCTTTAAAAAATGGAGACAACAAAAATACATCTAATATTTTGCATGCAATTAAGAAAAACAAGATAAACAACCTGCCATTACTGACATAGGTTTCATCTACTGCCTGCAGTACAAAGCTTAACAAATAAAACTCAGTTCCCTTCTGCAGGGTCAAAGATCAGAGCAGGCCAACTTTTACTTCAAGAGTACTAATGCAGCTCATTAATTTTCATTTTTATTCAGAAATGAACTGGACTATCAGTTTGCAACATAGCTACTCAAATGCCCTTGAACCCAAAAACTGACTTTTGCTTTGCTTTTACATGGTTTATCCTGCCCCAAACCAGCATCATGTAATTGAAAGGAGCAAGAACAAAATCATCAGTGTGCTTTGTACAGATAATAAGAAAAAAGTTCATTGGCATTTTAACCAAAATCTTCTTACTTAAGTGTGAAAGCAAGCAGCAGATAAGGCAAAACCAGGAACACTGCTCACTTGTTGCTACATTTGGCTAAAAATACATACTGCTTTACAATTGTTCTGAGTTGTTTCAAATCTGCTCTGTTCAGTGACCTCAAGAATCAGATCTTCAAAGAGCGACTCTTATGCAAGGGTTTTATTCAGAGTTTCCACTGATCTACCTGTAGAGGAAGTGCCCCTAACAAGCTGCAAAATTTTTCTTCCCTCCTCAAGGAAAAATCTGTCTCAAGCACAGATTGAAAAGTACATTGGGTTGTCTTAAATCCTCTATGAGAGAATTCATACTTTAACGGGTCATGAAGAGTCTGATGAAAGTTACTGCTGATAGTCTCTGAAGTTCACCACAGCATTTATATTAAGAGAGATCTAAACACAGTTTATGTTTTCCTTAGCTGGAAGTGCCAAGAAATCCTTAACAGAAATACACAAGAGCACAAAATATTTAAAATAAAAAAAAGTCAAGAAAAATATGCTGGCTGAAATTAACTTCCCAATGAATCAGGCTTACACCCAGTGTTGTAGTAGATGGAAAACTTCAGACCAGCATGAACTGTCTTAAAAAACCTACAGCTTACTAGTGTTCAGCCTCTCCCATCCTTCACCCCCAGCAATGCTTCTACCAACAGGTAAATTGCAGAAGGAAAGCACTAAGCCAGAAGAAAACTAAGTCCTTAAACCAGTCTGTAACAAAACCAGGTACGAAGCAGTGTTAGAAAAGGAACAAGGAGTACAAGAACAGCAAACAGGAAGCAGCTACAGCATCAGGTTTAAAACTGTCATGAACTATATTGAATACAAGCTGCTTTAAGAAGAGAATACTCTAAAAGAGCGGTGGGGGTTTTCTTGTATTCAAAGCATAGCTGCAAGTGACTGGGACACAAATGAAAATCAAAACTAAAAAACACAACTTGATGCATTCCAGAATGTACACATCCACCTTCTACACAGACGTTCACAATTCACCTGCAAACTTTTCCATGATGTTTCTTGTCCCATTCAAGTAAATTTAACACTGTTCCTTAACATTATTTGGATTTCTCAGAAACACTCCAAACTTGAAAGAGATTCATTCACATTAGTTAAATCCAAGAGTTTTATCAATATATCAAGGTAAACTTTAAAAATTGAAGAACTGTTAACAAGAACAGGATGTGAACACATATAGGAAGTCATCTATTTTCTCATTCTCTTCCCTTTACAATCTTTCTTTCATGTTTTAGTAATCATTACTTGTACTTTAGATCCTAAATTCTAACACTGCCATTAAAGATCATGATATATGTGTCTATGTGCATTAATCTAAACTTCAGGACAGCTTCAGAATGTACATTAGAAATTAGTATTGCATGTATGCTAAAATGTAACTTTTCCACAAAATACTATTGCACACAAAGACAATTCTAAGCCTAAGCCAAGTATATGCTCTTCTGGTTGAACAACAATATGCTCTTCTGGTTGACTACAAGCAATCTGTTTCAAAGCCATGAAACCATGAGGAACTCAGATATTCCAGAAGTTTGAATTAAAAGGAACAGGGTATTTTTGTTGTTATGAAGAGGAGGTGGATAAGGCACATTTTAACAACATTGCATCCCTGGCGACAGTAGTGAAAAAGTAGTGACAATTATAGTGCTAATATCCCTAATATTACTAATATACAGCTGGAAACTTGACATTCCTACCCCAGTTTGTGCAAAGTTTTAGTTAGCATCACTTAAGACTCTTCAGAAGCTGAAGCAAGCATCGCTTCTAAGTACATAAGCAGAGATACACACAGGCGTTTTCTGCTTTGATAGTCTGACAGGGCAAACTACAAATAATAACAAACTGAAACAAACTTGACTAGTCACAATGTGAAACTTCTCAAGCTCTTGTGTACCTGATCCTATAAAACATCTACAGCTCCTGTAAAGCTTGTAAAACCATCAGCGCAGTATTTTGAATGCTAGTGAAGAGGTAAGTTCCACATTTGGTAACGGAGGCCACATCTTCACCATTTCATGTTTTCATCTCTTCTTGAAAACAAGTCCAATACTACAACTCCTTCCCTGCACATCAGCTAAGGTCTCACCATCAAGTATCAGTGTGGCAACTACCACTGAATTATAAGCTTTTTGTATCTATTTAGCAATCAAGAATTACCACCAAAGAGCAAGTGTGTCACTCAAGTACTTTCAGCAAGGACTGCATGTACTATTTTGTGTCTGAAACCCCAAATATCAATCCCCAATGTCAACAAAACATAGTTTTGTATGTTACAGCAATTAAGGCTGATAGTCTGTAAGAACAAAGTTCCTTTGTGGACATCAATTTCAAAACCATTTCGTGTAGCATTAGTTTTTTGAGTTTTCAAAAGTGCTTTATATTGTTCAGTCATTATACAGTTCTTTACATCATAGAAAAAAAAATACCTACCATTTGACAGCTAAGTTTTGCACCTCACCATTTTTATCTTCCAGTAATTTCAAAATCATCTTCACCACCTTTCTTTCACTGTCATCATCCAGCTTGATAGAATCTTTCTGCAGTTCTGTCATCAAGTCATTAGTAGCCATAAACCTGACAAAAGATGTGAGATAATTATTGTTCAAGGGATATGGGTTATTTACAGTGCTCAGGATTCAAGATTCTCAGTTTCCATAATTTGTTATCAAACAAATCGCATTTAACCTTGAATTATTGTTGTCTGTTTTATGATGCAAGTAGCACTTCTAAAACAGAAAGGAAGAAAAACTGTATTTGAAAATGACAATAACTTTGAGTTATCATCTCTTATGAGAACAGCTACATATTTTGCATCCAGCATTTACATTATATTCCACATGATCTCCACGAAGAAAAACCGACACTTTCACTGATTTTAAATTGTCCTTTCATAAGCTATGTTGATGTAGTAAAAATCAAGAGTTTTTTAAAACTTTGTTAAAAAAATTGATCTCTGCCCTGAGTTTATTTTAAAACAATTTTAAGCAACAAGAAAAATATAGTTTCTCATTCTCCCATAAAATTCACAAAAGCAAAACTCTATTAACGAAGGGAGAAATAAAAGTTAAGCTTATGTTCCATGTGTTTTTCATTTTCTTGCCTTGTACAGACTAGCTTGTTTACAGCTCAGAAAACAGCTGATCACATTTATCCAACCCACAATACAGGGTGCCACAGTAAGGAACAAAATTAATTCTTGAGAGATCAAGCAAATAAAATCATCTTTCATATCAATTAATTTACTATTTAATAACAGTCATATCCACCAATAGAAGAATATACTGAAAAACTACTTTCCAAAAATATTGCCTTTATGCCTTCTGTTTCTTTTCCTTCTGAGGTCTGTTTCACAATCCATTTCTCTTTTGTAAGTGCCCTCTCTTCTCAGAAGCAGCAATACGGATGTAATACACCATTACAAATCCCATGGGCTTCAGTACTGACACCAAGCCCCATTCAAAACGCCAAACAAACATTTGTAGTTAACCAGTTAAGGGTGACATTTAGACTTCAGGCACATCAGCCTCAAGCAGACATCACTTTAGCTCAGGTCATGCTTGGAAGGTTATCTCTGCAGCTTGACATGCCAGACACTACTTTCTACTGAAAACAAAAGCCAAGGCTCTGCATAATCTTAATATGCATCACAAACACCCCATGCCTAACCTCACATAATGGACCTTGACTTGTCCTGTCTTTTAATAATTCCAGTCTAATAGTCTCAAGGTGTTTCTAAGATAAGACCTCACCCCTTCTTCACTCACTCCAACAGTCCCACTGAAGCAAGGCTGCAGTCTGACAGGAACCAGATGTGCACAAAAACAGGCTGTGGATGCACAGCATCAGCTTTTAAGCACAGTAATGAAAAAGGCTACTTGTTAAGTAAAGGTAACAGACAGGACCTAATTTAAGGATATACATGAAGTCACACAGTACTAGAACACTCAAAAACGGTCTCCAAGTTACTGCTGTATTTACCTAATTTTCTTAAAAACTGAATAGCCTCCCCTCACTTCCTTGGCAAATAGCTCCTATTTCCTAGCTTTAGAAGTTCATGTCCACTCATCACCTACTTGTCAGTTCCTAAACTAAGCAGAGCATGCACATCCTCAGCGCACCAGCAGCCTCTGCACTCAACTTACAACAGAGCTCTCCCCTCCACTGAAACATGCAAACCAATTCAAACACCACAATGGGGTGGGGAGACCAGTCAGCTTTAGTGTAAAGTAGCTGGTATTTAGAAACATAGTTTTAAGTAGTTTCAATGTGACTTTTAGTCACAACTCCCCCTGCCTGCACAACCAACTTTATGTGGTACAAAGCAGGCAGCGTATGAGCAGCTCCTCACACCCTGCTGCAGCGAGGACACTCCTTCTCCCACAGCCAGACTGTTAAACTGCCACCTTACCTGACTGCCCATTTTAGAACTTTAGCCCAAGTTTCCATGAGGACAATAAAACCACAAGTATGTACATCTTCCAAGAAGTACATATTCCAGCTCTGCATCTGACAGGTCAGTTTATCCAAAGAAAGGAGGATTACATTTTACAGTAGACTGCTTACTTGAATGGCTGTTTTACAATCTGCTCCGTGATATCAACAAGATAACTACACTGTCCCTATTCAAATGGACATGATCTAAGAATAAATGCATTTACAATTACTAGAACTAAACACTATTTTATCCATTATGCAAATACACAATACACATAAAGTTTCATAAAATGTTACTCCATAACAGCCAATTGGTAAAGGTCTACCATTACTCCTTTTTTATGGTTTGTAAAGTTAGATTTTAATCTGTTTAAGAATTTTTTTTAATATTCGAGAATTTCAAAGTTGTTCAAAGCTACTAGAACAGATAATTTCTGAAGTGTGCTCTACTAAAGGAACTACACAAGAAGTTTTAATTACACACAGCTGGGAGGAAAAATGTGTTTGCTACAGTTGCACTGGATAGATACAACCTACCCCTTCTATACAAAAATTTTTAACTCTTAAAAATTAGTATTTAGCACAAATCCACCGGAACTTACTGTAAGTCATCCTTCCCATAAGTACAAAATGGAAATTTCACTTAATCATAGAAACAAATTAGCATGAAAACAGTAAAAAATCTTTTAACATTTAGAGGAAAAATTCTTTCAGTCTAGTTTCAGAACAATTTAAAGAAATCAGGCTATTTTAGTTTGTCTCTTCTCAGATTAATTAGAATTTTTTTTATTTCCAAAATTCCTAGTCTGAACTCTCCAGGTAATATAATGCTATTAAAATTTGAAAGAAATTGACACAAAAATCCCATATCAAATTTGTGTCCAAACACAAAAAAACCCTGGTTTTTTGTCAAAGCCTAACAAGATTATTCAAAACCCAACTCTATATATCACCACCTCTGTTTTCCTTTGGATTTTAATATATTAGGAAGAGGCTTGTTTGGATGTCATCTACTTTAGTCACAAACTAAGTGCTGTGATGCTGCAGCAAAGCAACAAAACACAAGTGCATTTTATGCCTTTTCCCTGTCTGTATTGATATACTGTCATTGACAAGTAAAGCCTTCAAACTTGAATTTCTGGTTGCACTAAATACCAAAACAGTGTAATTCTTTTTAATCTAATGCTTTGCCAGAGGTACTGTGTAAATGTATTATCTCTGCTGTTTTTTAACAGTTTACTTGTATTATTTCATTTTCTGATAATTTGCATTTTATCTGCTATTAATTTATTACAAAGCAAACAAATGACCCAATCAAAAGTAGTGCTCCTGTAACAGATCCTGAACTGAAAATAAATTCCAGTCTTGTCCCCATAAGACTTAACTGGATTTCTCTCTCTGGATGCACTAAGGCCGTACCAAACTACATGAGGAGCACAAAACCCCACTGTCTAAAGGACCCAGAAGGATGTGAGCTTTGGATCACAGAATCATCTGGGTTAAAAGGGAGCTCTGGAGATCACCCAGTCCAACCCCTCTGTGAAGACAGGGTCACCTAGAGCAGGTAATACTGGAACATGTCCAGGTGGGGCTTGAAAGTCTCCAGAGAGGGAGACTCCATGACCTCCCTGGGCAGCCTGTCCCAGTGCTCTGCCACCCTCAGTATAACGAAGTTCTTCCTCATATTGAGGTGAAACTTATTGTGGTTTAGTTTATGGCCATTCCTCTGAGTCTTGTCTCTGGGCACCACCACAAAGAGCCTGGCACCATTCTCTTGGCATCCACCTTTGAAATAACAATATGCAACAATGAGGTCTCTTCTCTAGACTAAACACGCCCAACTCCCTCAGTCTCTCCTCATAAAGCAGATGCTCCAGTCACTTTATCATCGTGGCCCTCCACTGCACCCTCTTGAGTCTGCTGTGCTGGCTGTCCCTTCCTGCTTCTATTCGTAGAATCACAGGATCCATGTTTTTTTGAAGTTGAGAAGAAACGAGGGAGGTCCCCTCACCCGACCTCTGCTGCTCAAGGCAGGGTCAGCGACAGCTGGTTGCTCAGGGCTTCGTCCTTTAGGCTTCTGAGCATCTGCGAGGTCAGGAATTCAGACCTCCACCCTCGCCTGTCCCCACGCGAGTCAGCAAACCTGGCGACCGCTCGACTTCTCCTGGCTGCTGGCAATCTCTGTGTGGAGGCCGCGGCGGTGCTCGCACCGCTGAGCCCCATCCTTCACGGGCAGCGAGGAGGGGGGCTCTCCTCACGGGAACTTTCTTCCCGGGGCAGCACCAGCAGATTCGCGCCCAGCCCGGGCCCGCGGCACCGGCCCCGCCGCCGGGCACCTGCCCCCGCCCGGGCCGCCGCGGCAGCAGGCCCAGGGCCGGAGCGCAGGCGGCCGCGGGGGCAAGACGGGCGCGGGGCCAGCGGAGGGCGCGGAGGGGCGGCGGATCCCACCTGAAGTCCTTGTCGCTAGATGTCATTTTCTCCAGCAGGTTGGAGATGTGGTACGAGGCGCTCGCCATGTTGACGGACCCGGCCGAGGCGAGGGGAGGAGGGAGAGAAGGAGAGCAGAAGGCGGCGGCGGCGTCTTCCCGGCCTCACCGGCTCCACTTGGCCCGCGGCTGCAGGGGCCGGGCCGGGCCGGGGGCGGCGGGGCGGGAGCGGCAGCTGCGGCGGACGCGGCGGGAGGGGCGGGGAGGTGCGCGCGGCCGCTCGCGCTCGGCGCCGGGTCGAAGGCCGCCGCTGTTGATTGGGTCCGCGGGCGGGCGGGAGGTGCGTGCAGCCCGGTGACACCATGTGACGTCAAAGCGTACGTGGCGCAGAGCGTGCGCGGGAAGTTCAGGAGCCGCGAGAGAGCGGCAGGAAGGGGGGAGGGGGGTGCCGGTGAGGCCGGCCAGGACTGCGTGTCCCAGCGTACACTGCGCTCGCGCCCAGCCGGGGCCATTGGCGGTGCACGCCGGGACGTGTAGTTCGGAGTGTGGCGGGTGTCCCGCGCCGCAGTGACTGCTGGGATATGGAGCCTCGCTGTGGCGCGGAGGAGGCGGTGGCAAGCCGGCCGTTCCTGAGGGAGAGCGGGCTGGGGCGGAGCTGGAAGTGACCTCTTGCAGTCTGAGTGCTGTCCGCGTTGAAAGGGTTCTGCATCGTTGGGGTTGCTTCGCAGTGCTCTTGTGGCCATTACAAGCACGCGACATACCCTAAAGTTACAGGAGCCGCAGTTCCTGTTCCAGGCCCCCTCAGAGATGTACGGTGGCTCCCGTCATAACTGAGCACTCTGAGAAAAATGTCAGATGAAAGCTGAAAATACTGTAAAAAATAATGTGCTGTGAAAAATAATTTTCTTGGTAAATAAAGGCATGCTTCCATCGGTCGTGGTTTGCTGAAAGCGATTTGAAAATGTGAGTGCTTTCAGAGGCCTCAGAAGCCAAAGGACGTTTCAGAGAATGCGGCTTTTTTGTGTACGCCATTACCGTTCATGTCAGTCTCTTTACTTTTCCAGGCCTAAATTATGATTTGTCTGTGCACAGAGATGATACGGAGCATTAGGAGAACTGGGGAAATAGTTGCACATTACATCTTCCTCAAGGCTCATATTAAAGTTCAAGGACGCAAACAAATAGCCTTAATCCTCAGTTACATGTTTTTATAGCAAAACTACCGAAGAAGAGGCTTTTGATTCCGTTATTAAAAATAAAGACATGAACTATAAAGAAAATTCCTTTAGGCGTTTTTTACTGCAGCCTGCAGACAGCCTTGCAGAGCGGCTAATGGAAAACGTGGCATTTACTCAGTTGGTAAATTGTGTCACCACCCTGGCCTGTCACCCAGCCCCCGTGTACTGACAGCTGTCTCGGAAGATGCTCATGCTGTTAATGTTCTGGCGGCTGTGCTGGACAGAGGGGTGATGTATACTGGTGTCCTTCCCCAGAGCAGCTCGATGGGAGGTTAGAAATGTACAGCAAGATGAGGGACAGCGAAAGGAAGAGGTGAGCAGAGTGATTTTGTGTTACTGGCACTGCAGTCGGGGGTGGTGTAGGGATGGAGTAGTGGAGGTAGAGTAGTCAGGAGTGAAAGCGTCCTGAGGAGAATGGGGAGCATCAGTGTGGGCGGAGGAACTGCAGGGAGGGGAAGGACTCAAAAGTAGACCTGACTGATTTTCAAATAGGCCGTTCACTCGTTTGAATTTGCAATACTTAATTTAGTGGTTACGTTGTAGAGAGGGAAATTCTTTACTTCATTTTGCTTGAATGCTTGTGTTGGATATTTAATGAAGCCAGCTGGAACAATACAAATGAAGATAGACTCAATCTTGACTTGGTTGTGACAGCTGAAAATGGCTTGTGATGATATTTTACACAGGAAAACTGTGTAGCTCCTCTTCGAAGTACCGAGGCGTGAAAAGCTGAAATACAAATGTCTGGCATTTGCCACGTTGATGGATATTTTGCCGCGGCAAGGTTAGCACTACTCTAAAACATTTTGGTGACTGTGACTTTTGAGCATCTTACAACTTGTTTCTGGGACATTAGTGTCCCACAGTTGTCACATAGTGCAGGAAAAGAATGTTTTAACCTGGTCTTTATTTACATTCACGACTTTGGTGCTAAATGGGGATTGGGTGGTAACGAGGTGGTGAAAGATCATCTGTTCCAAAAACATTCTGCCCACATGGTTACCGTGATGCATGAAACTGCAGAAGCAAGCTGAAACCAGCCAGACAAAAGAAAATCTTTCACGGCAGTTAGGGCTGTTTTGTTGATTGCTCTCGAAGAGTAAAGCATTGCGAGTGGTCCCTGTGAACCACTGTTAGGATTTACCTTTTTAAATCCTTACCATTTTCAATTAGCCGCTAAACCAAGTTATTTCCCTCCTTGGGAATCCTGCATGCATCTACTTACAATAAGAGAGTGTATGAGAGGAAAAAAAAATTAGAACAATTCTGTTCTGATCTTCTATGCAACCTTGCACACCGTTAAAATTTTTCTTAAATCCTCTGACATCATCCTTCCCTTGCTAGTTCCCATGCCACAGTCGCTGTATCCCGCCACTGCTCAAACCCAGTTACTACCAGAAACACAAGCCATCGGAGAGGAAGAAAGTTTTTTTTTTTTTGTTCAAGTACATTTATTACGATTGGGATTCAGCTTAAGGAGATGTAATGTTCCAAAGGAAGTTAAACACAGACAGAAACTAATTGAGTTGAGATTTTTTCCAGCTGATAGCAAACAACTTCACAGAAGGAGTGGTACTCCTGCTCTCTTCCCTGTAGACATGCATATTAGTTGCTCTTCAGTTCATTCACAAAGATAGCTGAAAGCTTAATTAAATGCTGGAACCTGAAAGGATTTATCTTGCTTTACACTTGCAAATACATACCCCAAATGTTGAAGGAGAGAGAGCTGGAGATGCATTTGAAGCCCTAGAATTTAAGCCCTCCCCATTTTGCAGTTTCGCTTCACACGGGAGCTGTGAGACCACTGATGGACAGAGGATATCGGGAATGTGCTGCATCTCAGTCCCAGTGTGGAAAGAGTTATACCACACAGCTGTACTCAGCTTAAAGGGAATCCTTTTGGATGACAAGTTGAAAGCTGGTTATCATTTTTTACAGCTGGTTTTGGGGGAATAAAAGGAAAATTACTGCTCTAATTCAAAAGCTGCTCACTGCTGCAAGCAGATATTTGAACCAGAGAACCTCAGAGTTGTGGTTTATCACTTAGATACATGGCTGACTCTGAACATATGAACTCTGAATTTTCACAAAGATGCCTGGAATGGAAAAAGAGTTTTACAAATTTATTGACTGATTTTATGAACACACCACGGATGGTTTCAAATAAGTGATCTAGATTTAAATATGAAAGAAATAAAAGCTAATGGTATAGCAATATTTCACTTAAGGCAAACAGTTTTAAAAAGTAGCATAACCTACACTGGAATGATCTCATAGGTAAATGTGTGTTCCAAGGCATTAAGGTTATTATTGTATTGCATTGTATAAACTGTCATGTTCCAAGACATGAAGGTGAGTTAACTGTAGAACTTCAATCTTAATTTGGCATCTTAATCCCTACTATACTCTGCCAAGGGTGGGTCTTTTTTTCCCCTCTTATTTTCTGTTTTCCTTATTTTTCAAGTTAGGTAGCATTTCATAATAAATTATAGCAATTTCCAAAGTAGGACACATTTAGAACTAAATAAATCTTTGGCTGCCTTTAACCTCATAAGCAAAAGTTTTAGTTAAGGTTTTCTTTCTTCCTAAAACAGAAAATTTGCTAATGTGCAAGTAAGCTTTCCAAAGCATCTTTCCAAATGGTGCTGCTCTGTTGATTTTCACTTGAAATCGTTTCATTTCTGGACAACTGAAGGTAGTGTTGGCTTCATTTAGGAGATATTTCTACACACTTAACAAGAAGAATAAACAATATCTACTGTCTTCCTAACCCAGATAATCCACTTGTGAAAAGCAAAGCAAAACAAAACAAAGTGTTTGAGTATCTGATTCCATCAGCTTTAAAAAGAGAAAGATAGGAAAACATTGCTGAAAAGAATGTATTCATCTGGGTAAGTAATGGACTGAAACAACTGTCACATGAGCTCAAATTGTCTCTCTAAAAGAAGAGAGTTCCAATAGCACCCTCATCATAAGATTAGGTTTCAGGAAACATAATATCTTAAAGGAAAAAAAAAAACTAGTGTTTTAATTTAAAGGTTAAAAAATTTTAAATCTCTACATTAACACTAAAAGAAATTTCACTTCTTATTACTTAACACTGCACAGCTTTTTGCAGCATCTGTGGTCGTTTTCAAATACATACCACAACCACCCAAAAATAAAAAAGATCAGTCTTTCAAATGAAATCTGATTTGAAATATGACCCAGAAATTTAGATTCAAAGATTTTTATCATTGTATTATTTTCATGCCAAATGAACTTTGTTTACAGAGCAAAAGGTTTTTTCTCCCTCAATAACTCTCTTAAAAATCAGTCCAGGTTGTTTTACTTTTTGCTTGACCATTTGCATTTTCGTGCCTTGTCACAACTTGAAATTTATAATTCCTTCAGAGCCAATTATGTTTCCTTTTATGTCAGCATACCCAGATTTCTTCATATAATGATCTCAGCAATGCTTGTACTTGAGACACTTGCCTTCAATAAACTTTAAAGCATTTGTTTAATTGGAACTTCTGTTATTGAACAATATTCTCTGTATTTCAGGAGCTGTAAAAATACCAATTAAGTGCTTGCACTATTTAGGCTTATAAGAACCAGAGGTAGTTGTATTATGGATTTTCTTTGTTCTGGATCCCACATTTCAGGAAAGCCTTGACCATTCCAGTAGTTTAGAGATTTCAGTGTTAGTACATTGGCTAATTACGAATCAATGTTTGTCAAAGTGGACATAAGGGCTAATCTATTTCATTTCCTGACACAACAACTGAATTATTTTGATTCTTGCCTTAGAAATGCTTCACATCAGGCCACAGAATGTGCTATCTCCTGCATTTATGAGACTCACTAACTGCAAAGTTGAAAAAAATACAAACACAATTATTCTGCCATGCATCATTGTGAACAGAGAGGGCTAAAATTAAGCTGGAATTAATGAATCGAGGGAATGGAGTGTAACTGCACAGTCTGATTTCTTGGAGCAAAAGTGACTCATTGGCAGGATTAGTCCAAGGTAAAGTGACTCAGTGAGTACTCTTGGAGCAGGTGATGCCTGTTGTCAGCTTACCATCACTTGAACAAGAAACACAGTCCACTGTCTGTCAAGATGTGTCCCTGTTGGCTGCCACAAACTGAGTCATATTTTGAGTGTTTCATATTCTGTGAATGTTCTGCTGAAGAGTTCTATTAATCTTTAACTCATGTATTGAAGCTGAATGGCTCTTAATATGTGATGTATGCTTTTCTTTAAAATTTGCTATTTGAGAAATAAAATCATAGTAATTACTCAATATACACTGTCATCCACATTCTCTGAGCAGAGTCTAAAAATATCCCCTGTCTTCCAAATGCTCTGCATGACATGCTTCTTCAGGCATCCCTATCTGCAGTTTTTACATCTGACATGTAGTACCTGTGGCACTCAGGTCCTTCTGAGCAGAAACACGCTTTCTCATCTTTATTAGAGGCTCTCCTGGGTCTGAGAACTCTATGTTCAATCAGCTCAAAAGTTCTTAGATTTTTCAGTGGTTTTTTTTGTTGTTTGTGGGGTTTTTTTGTGAAGTATTCTTGACACATGGTAAGCGTTTATTATGCACAAAATCTTGTCAGAGGAGTACAGAGTTCAAGTACTGATTAGAGCCTGTCTGTTTATTTTCCTCTTGTTATTTAGTTTTGTGAACAAGGGTAACAGTACCCTGCACCGGAACAGACTAGAAAGCTGCAGTAAGGTTGCTTTCACTGTTTGCACTGAGAGAACTGCCATTTCTCCCTTCAAAATCTTTAAGTGCTTTCAAAGTGCTTCCAAAGATCAGAAGTCAAGATCCAACCCCCAGAACTTACGAATCTGCTGATATGTGAGAAAGCTCCATAAGTCCTTGTCCACATTAAAGTTTTATCTAAACTTAACTAACTCATTGCTCATTTATGCCAAGACCTTTCTCCTACTTTCCCAGGAGGCAGGACTGCTGAAGGGGCTGGGGTCTCTGGGATCTTTCCATTGTCTGGCAGTCTTGTATGAAGGTGGGAGCACCAAATTAGGGGTGACCTACAACTGGTCTCTTCAGCTCAGCACTGGAGGTCTTAGTGGGTGTCAATTACCATCTGAACAGAAACAAGAATTAACTTATATTGCAGGAAAGTCCCACCATAACCTGTTGAGCTATGGGGCTTGAAATCTTTCAATATAAATTTGTTCATTTATATAAATCATTACCACATGTTTGCTAAAATTAGTTAACATGGAGTCAGAAGTGTGGAAGTTGTTTAAATGCATATATTATTAGTCTATTCATATAATTCTAGGATTAGTAGCCATGTATTATGATAACAAGGTATAGTCTAAGTTTAGGAGATCCACGCTGTGACATATATTTGAACATGTCAGAGCCACCATTAGAATTTTTAAACCCTCTGGGTTTGTAAAATTTCTTTTCATAATAAATATGTATTAAATTGAGGACTGCCAAGTATTGGTGGCTTATTTGTAAATTTATGTATCTGAGAGGCAAATATGAAACAAAATATCAAAAGAAACAAGAAGACCAGTCAAGACTCTCATGTGTCTTGTGCATTATTCAAGCAGAAGGAGGCTCCCAAACAAAAACATCTACAATTAGTTATAATACTTTTGAAATCATTACATGTGAGGAAGAAAAACATGTATCAAATTTTAACAATCAAATTTAAACAGCGTGTTTAAATTTAAAAACAGTCTTAAGAAATGCCTTCCAATATTTTGTTATCTCTTGGGAGTTAATGGTGCTAGTAGCTCTCACTGAGAGGTCTGGTATTTTTTAATAACTTCTGTCACAAAAGTCAACCCACATAATACAGTCTGATGCAGAGGAATGTCATTTCCAAAACAAAAATAGTTCTCCAAAACTTCTTAGTCTTTTCATTCATTGGAAATTGAGTCATATTACTTATGTTAGAAACATCTCCTGCCTGTCACAGTGAAGGTAAGTTACATGATTTTTAAATTTTTTACCACTTTTGTGGTACTGGCAGTGTAAAGATGTCATTTTATCTCTGTATTCAGCTATAGTGGTACCAGATCTGAGCTTTGTTCTCTTATCATCTTATAGAGGCCAAAATTAGTCATTTTTCTAAGATTTTTGCATTACTAGCCAGAGCTTCAGAGAGACTGGAACAAATATATTGTAGAAGCAATGTCATTTGGAAGGATGAGATGCAGAGAGACAATTGTCTGCTCACATACTGCAAGTTAAAGATGATTTTGTCTCCCAACGATTTGTAAGAATGTCCTTGAAGTCCATTCTTGCGGTGTTTCTGGAGGCAGTGCTTTCTGTAACAATAGAAATAAATAACCTTCTTTCTTTGTTTTCCCTTACCTGATGTCATAATTTCCACCAGCGTGTAGTCAGTGTGAAAAAACTTCTCTGATGGCATTTTGCACTCACTTTGCCCTGCTGTGGATAGTGACACCCTCTGCAGCTGTGATGGGCATGGATGGAAGGAAAATGCAGTTTTGCAGCCTTATCTGCCATCGGGAGGTCATCAAAGAGTGCTGCCCAGATAGCACTACTGTCAGACCAGTGGATCTAGTGTCCCTCAACTCTCTCTTGAAATCTCTGCTGACAAGGACCAGAGAACCACATGGAAAAGCACCTACTGTATTCTGCCAGTCTTGTGTGTGGCTGTTGGAACAAAGGGCATCTCTTTGGCTGCCCTCAGAGCTCAGGAGACCCTGGCCAAACAGTCTGGGAACTGAGCAAGGGAAGTCTGAGTTTTGTCCAAGGGCTCTTGTAATACCCTGGACCTGTCCAGAGGGGTGAACAGGGGGGTTTTGCCTCGGTCCACGGGGGTCACAGACCATGGCACAAAGCAGAGATGAATTACAAATCTCAAGAGTGTGAAACAGAGTAGTTTAGCTTATCACTGAGTGAGAAATATGTAGGTTTAGGTTTTTATAATAGAAATAGATGGAGACAAGATGGAGATTTTGGGGTGATCCCTAAGGCTCTTCTTCTTCACCTCCATCTTCTGCTGTGTCGTTAGTACAATATAGTTTATAGAGATTGGTTAGGAGTAGAAATAACTTATTAGTATAGATAATAAGTATTGGCATATAAATGTAAACTAAGATCCATAATATGGGGTAGAAAAGGGCTCAGACTGCCCAGGGGCGGGCAGTTGTGCCATGGCTGAGGTGCAAGACAGATCTCACTGGACACAGAGCACACTGTGAGATAAGAAAGAATAAACAAAGTGATAGACCTTGCAGAAACTGAAGCTTGAAGCCTCCGTCTCTTTCTTGCATCTGGGCCAAAGATTCCAGGAGGACAAAAAAAGGACTCTAACCACCTGAATGTCAGAAAATCATAATCCGACATGTGGCCAAGTTTTTTTCTTTTGAGATACAGGTTTATTCCACAAATAAACCATATAGACTCATTGTTCTCAGGTTCTTGATGTGTGTTGCTTTCATTCTTGTCCACTCTGCTTTTTAACGTGATGTTAACAGGGTCACTCTGAGAACCCATCAAAGGCAAAGAACAGTGTGAGATTTGTATTATGGTAAATTTACACAGCATGAGTAGCTGGGGCTGAAAGAGACTTTTCATTACTCCTTAGCAGTGTATAGTCTGAGGCATCTAGCTGAGAAGCTATGATACCATCCTGAAGGAATAGTTTGTACATGCTTCAAGGTCAGCTTGTAAATACAGATATTTTATTTCAGTTGAGAGATCCCATTTTAGTTAATGTTCATGAGCAAGACATTACTAGAAGCAGAATACTTAGAGGAGTAACTTTTTTTTCTGTTCGGAACTGTTTGTCCACAGCTGATGCAAAGAGTTTTTTGTTTCAAGAAGCCAACTCCAAAATTATATTTTTTCTTGAGATGATTCATCTGGTGGTGCCCCTGCAAGGCAGTCAGAGGAGGTTGGCAGTGGTCCATGGTATTTAAGGCTCCAGTGAATCATGGAACATGGTTGGCTTGTGTGAGCCATCTTGGTTGTTTCAAGGGTGGTTTAAATACAATGAAGCACTTAAGCATATTACTGAATTTTAAACCAGAGTGATGTCTTGTGGCTTCACATCTGCTTACATACTGTGTTGGGAAAAAGATGTTACTCTGTGTTGCAGGTGTATTGAGCTGGGAGAAAATCTTTATCACTGTATAAGGTCTGAGGCTCAGGTCTTTCTTTGGTTCCTGTGTTTAATTCATGTGCTTCAGATGTCAGGAAAAAAAAATAGATTTTTTAATTTCCTTAATGAGTCTCCAGCTTGTCAAAGTTTTTAGCTCAAGGTAGCACTTTACAACATGAATCCCATTTTCAGCATCAAGCAGGATAAAACCCTGACACATTTGCAAAACCAAGTGAAGTCCGAGATAGCAAAAACATTTCTGGAACTGTGGGAAGTAATCAAAGGCAGCATTAAATCTACTTGATTCTCTTTCATTAGCAACCACCTGGGTCCAGATAGGTAACTCAGAACAAATGTGTTCCTTTGATTAGAGATAACTGGAATGAAAATCCATTTGCACATCAATTGCTAAACACTCACCAAAGGAACAAATACGATGCTGAACCATGTCCTAATCTTGGGGGGCATAGAAGTCTATCTTATCTGTCTATCTATCTGTCTGTTTGTCAATCTATCTATGGGTCGTTTATGATCCACTGTTGGAAGACAGAAGGAAAAAGATTTCTGCATTTCCCACCAATTAAAACATCTCCTGTAAAATTGTCCTATTTGAGGTTTCTGCCTCAAGATAACTTTTGCACCTGCTGTTCAGAGATTAAATTACATCTGTTGAAAAGAAACTGCCATTTGGGGTCAAATATGTTATCGAATTATATTTTTTAATTTATTTGTGCAGCTAGGACTACTGAATTAGGAAATCTTACTCTTTGTTTTGAGCTTTACTGTGGATCTTCATCATAAAATATTTTTTCAGACAGTGAAAACACTGAGGCTCTAAGTTTTATGGCAGGAAATAAAAGGAAAAAGGACATAATTTCTCTACAGAAATATATCTGCATTATTAATAGTTCAGTTGCATAAATAATTTTACACTCATCCAAAAAACCACTCAGGTACCCCAAAAAGTTATAGATTTTCATTATTAAATATTTTTCTTTCATTGTCATCTCTAGTAAGTACTTTCCTCCATAGCATCCTCACACCTTTGAATGATGTTGTTGTCAAAGTAATCTTAATGCCAAGCACCAATTCATCATCCTTCTTTATGTGTGCAGAATATGGCATAAGAACAATAAGAAAGTAAGAGTGGTGTCTGCTTCTTAAAAAATAAGCTTTTATGTATGGAGATGTTCCCAACATACAGTCTTGTAGAATTTTTGCAGAAAGCTTATAATGTGGTTACTCCTAATGTAAAATAATATTCCTCCAGAAAAGTTATTTGATGACAGCTATAGTTCTTTATCTTTGTACAGTTATTCTAGAGTAATTTCTTTATGTACACAAGCTCAGTAACAATCAACATGAGTAAACTAGAGTTATCTACATTCACTGTTTTTAATACAGAAAAAGCTGAATAGTCAGAGTGTTTGACAAAGAAGCAGAGGAGTAATGGCTGAAAATACCCCACTGTTTTTAAAAAACTGGTATGAATTGCTCACTCCCTCCATGTTGCCCCCTAAATGTTGCTTTCTCTTTTGATGAGAGAAGCTCAAGCTGCCTCTTTTGGTACATACAGTTTATGGCCTATAGAGTCAAGTAAACCCCAGGTTTTCATCCTTTTTCCCATCAGGTATTAAAATTTTAATGTAAAAATAATCAGGTGATGATACAAAATGGAAGCTAGTAATTCAATTCTATATGCTCTTAGATCTTGTAGTGTCGCTGTACATTCATAGTTACTTCCAGCTGAAATCTGTCTCATGTCTGTTTATTTTGTTTACCAAGAGTTCTCAGGACAAACTAGTGTGAGATGTTTGAAATGTATTTACCATTGTCCCCATCTCATCTTAAGAGTCATCAAAATTTACGCTCAATATAAACGCCTAAAGAACAAGAGCGTATTTCCAGGAATTAGAGCACAATAGGGCTTCAGGAAAAAAATATTCTCTGGCTGGGTTATCAAGTGGTATAAGATTGTCCAGGGTATTAGCAGTGATTAAAGAATGCAAATGAAGTGCAAAAGATATGCATGTTGTCCTAAGTGCTGAATGATATCAAGAACTAATGGAGCAATCAGCCCCTTTTATCCAAAGAGTCATTTTACAGTAGAGGGAGAAAAATGTGGTAATCACAACCTAAAATATGATGATGGAAGATGCAGTGAGAATGATATTCCACTAAAGTTCATATTACATTTTTCACTAAAGATCAACAAGTTCAACAATAGCTGAAGTCAGATTTCTATGGGCAGTTATTGTTTCAGCTGTAATTATCTCCTCATTACTTGCCATCAATGAAAGTTTTCAAGCAGTAGAATCCAGTCTTTGGCTTAGCTGTGCTCAACTGATGCACCAAAACACACTCAGAAATGAAATACTGCAAGATTATTTGATACACAGTGACTTAAACTGAAGAAGAACTAAAGGAAATAAAAACAGTGTGCACTGAATCACAAAAAGGAAATAATTTCTTTTTACTAATAGGCCTACATAAAAGTAAAAACAAAGCAGTGAACATGCTTCAGGTCCAAATGATGCTTCCAGAATTAAGGTTCCTGATATTTAAGATTGAGTCACGCTGTGTGGCAGTCATGGTAGATTTTCTCCTGGCTATAAAAAACCCTTGTGATTCCAATAATAAAAACAGTTTCACTCAAATGCTGCAGCCTAATTTTTTTTCCCTTCAAACGAAACCCAAGGAGCTGATGGCACAGAAGATACGGGAATTATATATCACATCAGAGCAGAATGATCTAATTTGCTCTGATGCAAAAGTCCTAAAGAAATATGCTGCTGAGGCAATCCAATCAGGCAGGATTTCTTCTTTTCCTGTTCTAGTTTAGAAAGCAAAAAAAAAAGATCTGAAAACTAAAGCTATGCCCTCCAGAGAGTTACCTTATCACAAAATCAGTCACACATGAAATGCATAAATCTTTCAGGGAAAATAGACATCAAATCCAACCTGGTGGTGTTATCTTCATTTTAGAGCTTCAGTAATGATATTCCAGAGAAATTTATAATGAACCTACAAAAAGAAAGAAGTCTGGAAAATTCACTTTCATTTCATACATGAATTAAAACAACAGCTCCCAGACTGAGATCATTCTCTCTAATCATAGTAAGCAAACCTATGCCTAAAGAACTGTCAAAAAAATCTTGCTAACATAAGTAGAGTGTACCAGAATGTCTTCAGAGTTTATTTAGCCAAACACAAAGGTACTGAAGTGTGATGCCTTTTTCTGCTACTAATAATACAATCAAGTATGAGGATCTAGAAGGCTCAGTGTGCTCGAAGTTGTTCTCTTTCGTATCTAGGGTGTCAATTCAAATCCTGAAACAAGTGAAGACAGTGAATTCTGTTGCCACATATGCTCTCAGTGAATTGGTCAGAGTTCCTGGTAAATTGGTATTAATCACATACAAAATGTCTCATGATAAATTTTTGCCCTCTTAATGCTCAGAGAAAGAAATAATATAGACTGAAGCAGGCAGAAAGAACAAAATTCTCACTACTTCTGTAGGTTGTTCCCCTTTGGGCAACAGATTTACATTGAGGAACTGAGCCAGGAACAGCAAAAGAAATCTTGTAACGCTGCCCACCTACATATTCTAGGACTAGCCTTATGCTTAGCCAAACTTGGTCAATTTTGTCTCAAAATTCTTCATGAAAGGCATTTTCAGGTCTACATAGAACCATTAAATGACAGCTAGAAAAATAACCAACAGCAATGAAGGAAGTTAAAGCAAGAAATCTTTTTTTTTTTTTTTTTAACTGAGGAAAATACAATTCAGATTTGCATTCTACTCATTCTCTCTCAGTAGTAATTTATTCTTTAGCCTTGTGCAACAGGTCATTAACCTGCTTAACAACCCTAAATCTAGTTGTTTTCTCTTTAGAGTAATATAGTGAAAATACCAGATCTTTCTTCCACTTCATTTTCTTTGATAGCTTACAGGAATGAGTGAACTGGGGTTTTTCTTTCACAGTGGCAAACAGTAGTTTAGCTGTTAACTACTTGGCATCTAGATTTGGGACCATATGTCTGTGTACAGTCTTTTTATCTGCTGAGTCTGATTATATTCAGATCAATATTATCTAATGACTGTTATCACAAGTAGGATATTTCAAGGATATTTCAACTTCCACCACCATTTGACAGTAGGCAGAAAGTATCACTGCAAAGTTATTTGCTCATCTTGATTTTTTTTCCTAATTAGAAACAAGATGAAAATCCTTGAGAGTATAATTTAAATTTTTCATCCACATCTCCCATATTTTACCTGCACCAAAAGCCGCGTGACTGTTTAAACCACAAATCATGTGAAGAAAGCAGGAGCTAAAGCTACTCCTGAAAGCTTAGTGACAGTTCAAACCCCTTCCTGGGTTTTGCCTCTCTCTCATTGGAATTGGCAGACAGAAGTTTCTATTCTGAAGTTATGTTTAGATTTCCTATGTTTCTTTTGAGGTGTTCAGTCTTGTTCTCACCCATATTGATGTTCTTTTCAAATTCATAACCTCGAGGTGAAGGCCAAAACCTCTCTGACTTAGAAGCAAATGTATTACTTGTTTTTCTTGAGGGATTATAAAACCCCATCATCTCTCTGCCAGAGATGTTCACTGAGAGAGACACCAGCCAATATGTTGTTCCAGGATTAATTAAAGAGTTTGTCTGCTAGACATTCTTTAAGTCTGCTATTTCTCGTTTTATTTTTACTTTTTGGCATGTAATACTATTTCCATACTTATTAAATCCTGACTGATAATTACATGCAAAAGAGCAATTAGCAGCAGACAATTTAGTGAAAAAGAATTTATAATTTGAACTGTTTACCATTCAGAGATGACTGAAAGTGATACAACTGCATCAAATGAAGCTTCATCAGTTACATTGTTCTGGTGGAGATTCCACCTGGGGTGCTCTCTATTTCTTCAGTCTATCTTTGCATTAAGCATAAAATCAAACCTCTAAGTAGACAGTTAGTGAAATATCCTGCAGTGTATCAGGTGTTTCCTAAAATCAAAACCTCATTTCATTGTTCAGCACTGTGTGTGTTGGGGGACCTGTCCATGTGTTGCCTCCTGTTCTCATTAGAAAGCCCAAGTGTCACGAGTTAGCATAAATGAAATTTCTTAATCAAAGAAACCCTATCTGAGTGATTGAGATCTGCAGAGGTTTTCTCTCTTTGTTTTCTATACTTATTTTAATAGAAGCTTTACTTTTCTGTCTGCAGGAGCATAGATTCTGTGTTCCAAAAATAACAGTGCCATTTCAAACACAATCACTAGGCCAGCAAATGCAGAACCCTTATCAATCAGTTCATATCTGAAAAAAAGGAAAATATTTGATGATTAATAAGAAAAGCGCATTCTGAATGAGACACTGAGGGCAAAGATTTGAACACCTAACTGATCATGAACTAAGCAGGAACCAAAATGTCTCACCATTTTGACAGCCCTTTGAGCTTGAAGTGTTTCAGTCCATTTATGTATGGGCAAGAATATTCACAGGCATTACCTGTTTGATAGGAATAATTATCAGCTTTCTATGGTTCTTCTGACATAGGCAAGAGAAAATATTTGAAAATAGTGCTGGATAACCAAAAAGAAGGAGAATGTCTGGAAAAGAGAAGACATCCCTTCTCCTCAGACTTTGAGGCTTGATTTTGCATGCTTTAGTCTGTTGCTCTTTTTCCTGAAAAAGAACTGCACTCCAATTTTTACTGCAGTTATCCAAGAGTGTTTCTCCTGTGTATACCTTGCTTTTCAGTTGTCACTTTTTATGGTCAACCATCCCATTAGAAACTGCATAGAAAATTCAGTGCATTTATGATTCATCATCTCAAATGAATCTGGTACCAGTTTATTAAGTAATACTAAGAAAGAAAAAGCTGAGATAAGGACCCAAGTTCATAGATCCCTTTAAGATGGGCAGGTAGCAGAGTATAGTCATGTCAGTTTTAGTGCTCTTGAACCTCTAAAAAGCCCTTGTGATATGTTGTCCCTGGCTGGATGCTAGGTGCCCACAAAAGCCACTCTATCACACCACTTCTCAGCTGGGCAGGAGAGAGAAAATATTAGGGAAGTCTGTCTGGTTGAGATAAGAACAGGGAGAGATCACTCACTAGCTGCTGTAACAGGCAATGCAGACTAAACTTGAAGACATCAATCTAAATTGTTACCAATCAAATTCAAGTAGGATAATGATAAATAAAACTTAATCTTAAAATACCTTCCACCTCTGCCCCTCCCTTTTTCCCAGGCTCAAGTTTACTCACACATTTTCTATTCCTCCCCTGAAGCAGCACAATGGGAAAGGGGAATGAGGGCTGTGGTCAGTTCACCACACGTTGTCTCTGCTGCTGCTTCCTTCTCGGGGGAGGACACCTTATACTCTTCTCCTGCTCCACTGTAGGTCCTTCCCACGTGAGACAGTCTTCTACAAGCTTCTCCACTGTGAGTCTTTCCCACAGGCTGCAGTTCTTCACAAACAGCTCGAGAATGGATCCCTTCCATGGGGTGCTGTCCTTCACAAGCAGACGGCTCCAGCATTGGTCCCCCATAGGATCACAAGACCTGCCAGCAAGCCTCTCTCCATTGGGCCACAGGTCCTGCAAGGACCTTGCTCCAGTATAGGCTTCCCACAGGGTCACAGCCTCCTTCCAGCATCCCCCTGCCCTGGCATGGAGTCCTCCATGGGCTGCAGGTGGATCTCTGCACCCCTGTGGAGCTCCATGGGCTGCAGGGGCACAGCTGATTCACCATGGTCTGCACTATGAATTGCAGAGGAATCTCTGCTCCAGCACCTGCAGCACCTCCTGTCCCTTCTGCACTAACCTTGGTGTCTGCAGAGCATTTGTTCTCACATATTCTCACTCCTCTCTTTCACTGCATCTGTGCAGGGATTTTTTCCCCCTTCCTAAATCTGTAATCCCAGAGGCACTTGCACTGTCACTGATGGGCTCATCCTTGACCACTGGAGGGTCCATTCTGGAGCTGTCTGGCATTGTCTGTCAGACATGGTGGCAGCTTCTCACAGAATTCACTCCTGCATCCCCTTGGCTACCAAAACCTTACCACATGAACCCAGTACAGTCACGCACAGATCTTAGCTCTCTATGTTGACCTGGAGACTTGCAGTGGCATAGCACCCTTTCAAATACTAGTTTAAGGCTCATACAAGAGGGATTCTGCTATCTGCTGGGGATTGTTTCCTTCCTGATTCATCTACTATGTGTTTCCAACCAAGTATTGGCCTAATCAAAACTCATTTAGCTTATGAGATCTGATGTGACTGCAGCCTGGCAGGTATGATTTGGAATATTTCAGAACTCAGCAGAAGAAAACATATCCACTTGGTATTTCAAACATCCAACCCTGAGCATGTATTTAGATTCATTATGAAAATGAACACTGATGCTTTTAATAGGAAAGCAGAGAGGAACAGTTTTGAGGCTGTGTTATTTTTTAGATTTATTTGTGTAAGTACTTCTTCGATCTAACTGACATAACAGGAAACTCTTGTTTGCTTTACAGTTGAAGTGTAAGTGTAATGAAAAGCATCCTTCAGCATCTATCATGAATATTCACAACTGTGGCTCTATAATGACCTTTCAAGCCAAAATCAGGGAGCCTGGGAAAGCTTTGGTATGGATATTCTTGTTGCATCAAAGTCCTTGAGGTCATTGCCTGCACTGTACTTAGCAGCAGTTTTAAAGCACCTCAAGAGTTTGCAGCCTCCACTGCAGAATGATAACTGCAGACACTTGGTTTAATTCCTCTGAAAGCAATGTTCACTTTTACTTTGCTAACCCTAAGTAAAAACAGATAAATCCAGCAAACTATTAAGACAGTGTTGTTTTTAAGACAAAGGGTGTGTTTCTTTAATAAAATAAGAGACAACCATGCAATAAGACATTAAAACATTTACATCTACAAAGAGGCAAGCAAGCATAGTTAGCCAGGCAATATTACTTAACTATATTGTAGTAGAGTCTCTTGTTCTACTGGGTGGAGGGTTCTTTATGGAGGAGATCGTCACCCATAAAAAACAATTCCATCTGCGTATACAAAAAAGGCGCAAAACTTTTCAAAATAACGAAGGATCATTCAGGCATTGAGTTGTTATAACTTCTCTCTCCTAGTCTGGGAAAAAAACCAGTCTTGATGGTAGACTGCAGGAGCCCATCTAGTCGGGAGGGGTGTGGTGCGTGTACCAGTCCTTTTCCCCTTTAGTGGGGAGATGTCTGTCTTTCCACAGAGCCCATTCTTCCCTGCCTGGCTGCCTGCGCATTAATAACAGGGAACAGAATCCATTCAGTGATTGATACCAGCTTATGCTAAACAATTTCCCCTCCTGTTTCCAATAAACATGGCTGTTCAAATAGATTATAGTGTCTCAGAGCGTTCACATCCCCTCCAATCCCCCTCCCCGCTTCCCCCCTCCCGCCTTAGATGTCCTTTAGCTGCTCTTTTGTGATGGTAATGAAGCTAAACAGCATTTCAAAGAGGGCTTTGATTAGCATGATAATCGTGTAGTGGCTTGATGGGCAGCATAGAATGGTTGTCTAGCCTTCCAGCACCAACAGCTTCGAAGAAGTTATACGACTTGTTAAAATGCATGCGTGGATGTAGATATGTATGTATGTGTGTTTGCATTCACATAAATGAGGTATCAATAAAACCTGACAAGGCCCATTCATTGATACTCCCTGTTGGAACAGCGTTTTCTTGATGCACAGGCTAATTGCAGCAATTTGCCAAAACTTGCCTGGATAATCCGTATGCATTTACAGAGGGGACAGGATGTGGAACTGAGATAGAGCTCAGTAATTACTCATCATGTACAGCATCACCACATTGCTGCTACTCAAGCCACTGGGCATTGCTAGAGATTGGACTTCTGGAAATGGCATACAGCAGAAAGACTGCAGAAAACTCTGTGTCTCAAGACCTATGTGACAGTGTCAACACACACACCGAGGGCTGAAACTAAAATGCCATGGCACTACTAATATAGTCTCCCACATCAGATCATTTAGGTTAAGAGTTTACGCTGAAAGAATGCCATTTCTCCCTTGTGATATTTATTCCTTTTTCTGAAAATTAAGTGCAAGACGAAAGTTTATTCCTGGACTGTTGTTATCTGACATTCATTATGGTTCTAAAAGATTAGAGCCACACAATGGGATGCGGTGAGCAGAAGCTCGTTTGCTGTTCCACAGCAGTTAGACTTTATGGGACATGACTGACTCCTCTGGTTTCATTTGTTTCTGAGTTTCAGCTTTCAGCCTCCCCGTTGTAATTATTTGGAGCACAACCATGAAAAACTGCCTTAATTGAAATAATGTTCCCTCTGGATTTCTTTTTTACAATGTTTGTACATATTTTGGCAGCCCTTCAGGATGCTGTATGTTAAGCAAGTAGATGACAAGTGACATCTTGCTAGTCTGCAAATACTTAAATTCCAGAACATGAAGAAGCTTCATGTCATTTATACTAGCAACATCTACCTGCACTCCAAACAGAAAGTAAGAGAAGGTACATTGCAGAGGCAACAGATGAATTCAGCAGCATCGTGAAGCTGATCACTATGACAAAAAGCAGAGTGTCACCTCTGTAAGTGTACTCAGAACTGGCAACTATGGTTACTAAAGAATATCAAAAAGCCTTACAAAGAGGTTTATCTGCTCTAACTCTAGAAATACAAACAGCATGAATCCAATATACACTTTGCTATAATATATGTGGGTTTAGGCAAATATTAACTAAAATACTCAAGCCAACAAACCCCAAGGAATTATTTGGAACAGAGAAGAAAACAGTGAGTAGCCTTATGCTGCTGTGTAAATTTTGGATGTGGAGGGCCCTGTGTTAACAGCTGGATGATCATGGAGGAGTGATCACCTGGAGAACAGCTCTGTGGGAAAGAGCTGGGACTTGTGGCTGACAGCAGGATCAAACATGAGTCAACATCATGCCATGTGTAGTGGGGATGGCTGGGAGCATGCCCAACTGTGCCAGTAGGAGCAACATGGCCAAGAGATTATCACTCTTCTCTCAGCACTCATTAGAGCACAGTTGGAATTCTGCATTCACTTTTGGGTCCTACAGTACAAGAACAACATCAATAAACTGGACTGAATTCGGTGAAGGGTTACCCTTGATGGTCAAATCTGGGGCAATAAAAGGAGCCACTGAGGCACCAGGGAATCTTCAGTCTGGGAAAGGGATGGCTCAGGAGAATGTGAGAGCAGTACCTACTAACCAATACTAACTAGCACCTATCAAACTGTACCCCTGCCTTACTGAGAAGCTGGAACCAAGGTCTTCCTGGCAGTGCATGGCCGCAAGACAAAAGTCAGTGGCCATGAAGAGCTGGATGGCAGATATGACTGGATATAAAGGAAAATATTTTCCTGATGAGACTAAGAAAATATTGGTTCCAATAAATAAAAGCAATATTGGTTTGTGCAGTTTCTACCCGTGGAAGTTTTCAGTCCCTAGCTGGATAAAGCCCTGAACAACTTAATCTGACCTCGTAGCTGACTCTGTTTTGAGCAGGAGGCTGGACTACAGCCATCTTCAGGTCCCTTCCAGCCTGAATTACCCATGGATGCTGTGTTTCACACACCTCATAGCAAAGCTGTACAACTTTGTTATGCTGTACAACTTTGCTGCAGATATTGTGGGTGTCAATGTAGGTTTCAGACACTGGCCAGGGTTACCAAAGGGAAATGCACTGATGTTTTGGGTGTGAACCTCAAACACACAGAGAATGGGAAATGTTCAGAGGAAATAATAGTGTAGGCTTGCTATAATCTCATATTCTTCCTTGTGCAGCTGCTTATGGCCACTGTCTGAGTTGGGGACTGGCTGTCCATTTCCCAAACCAGTACAGCTCTCTTTGTCTTTTTATTTCTATAAAACACACCATCAGCATGATCTACTGTTTCAAACCTAAAATTTTTCAGAGCTTTTAATTACAGGGATGTGGAGCTTTTAGAACGTCATCCCTACCCTTGGAAGGAATAGTAAAATAATGAGGCTTTTCAGACTACTTTTTTTTCCAGTCAATTTTCATAATGACAGTATTTGGGGGGAAATTGAAGATTGTAGCATATTACCAAAAAGTACCAGAAATGCTGTAGAGAGATCTATTTTTATTTAATTTTTTGACTTTTTCAGAAGTTCAACAAGTTCATTGCAATCTGCCTTTCAAGGTCATCCATCTGAATCAATGATCTTAGCTCCACCAGTTCTGATTTTTTGAATAAAATTGTAATTACCATCCTTTTAAGCACCAGCTGTTCTATTGAAACATGATACTGGTGGTGTACTCAGTCCTGGTGGAAAAATATGTGTGAGCTGCTCTTCACTGAAGCCTCAGAGCTGATTGCAAGAAGCATTTATAGTCACAGAATTAAAGGGGCCACAACAAATCCTTTAAGAATTCAGTTCCTTCTCCTTTTGTGCATTACCCTGTTCAAACATGCATTTGAACCTCCACTGTACTCATTCTTTATGAAATAAGGAGAAAAGGGAAAGTACAATATCATGTAGGGGAATGTGCAAAGGAATAATCTATGGACTTGTCCCCATAATGAGCCATACGAGAGCAGTGCACAGAAACAGAAACACTTTGGGGAAATGTTTCTCTGCCATTCTTTAGCAGCACCCATTTTTTAGCAGTATGTACCATCTTTATCAACAGGCAGCCCAGGTTAACAATTTAAGAGGAAGGCTATAATCTACATACAGTAGGATACTGTATAAAGAAGAAATCAGTGATGAAAAGAGAAGCAGAAGAAGTGCTTTTCCAGCAGGATTTGCAGGAGAATTGAAAAGCTGATTGGCACAGGAAGTGGCATGGGAAAATAAAAGCAAGAGGTAGAATTTGTCTTGGCAGGAAAGTGATGTTCTACTATTAGAAATGTCTGCAGGCCAAAAAGAAAAAAATCCTGTGCTGAGATTTAAAAAGGATTTTCCAACTGCTTTAAAGCTCAGATCCTACCCTGAATATCTTCCTAAAGCACATAGAATTTGAGAAGTGCAGAAGTTTTTGGTCATGTTCAGAGAAACCAGAGACCAGTGAATATTTATCCTCTCAGACTGGGATAGTAACAGTTCCTGTGCAGACAGGCAAGTTGCAAGGAGCAGGCAGGCACTGGGGTGCACCTGCCAGCTGCTGTATCCCTGCCTTCCCTCCTTTCCCCTGAAAGATTTTTTTCTTTAGATATTATATTGTAGTGTATTTTCCTTTTTTCCTTCTGTTTTTATAAGAGATTAGGACACTAACATGTCTGAACAGCAGCTCCTGCCAGGCCAGGGTGCTACCAGAGGGCACTTGGGCCTGAGGACGCAGGGGAGGGAACTTGCCTCGTCAGCTGCAAAATCTGAAGCATTGCAGTATTGCTGACTGATTAGGCATTGCTATTTTTTTCTCTATTAATTACATGGCCTTTTCTCTTTCCAAAGCCAGGAAAATGTCCACGCTGTCAGAAGTCTTTGCCTACGAGGACACTCATCCCTCTGCAGTGTGCTATCAGGAATCAGAGTGCCTGGCAAGCCCCTGCTCTCTGTAAGTCTTTCCCTTACACAACAGACCTTGAGCAGTATTCCTGTGCTCAGTGCTCCTGACCATTAACTCATAAGGCTCCAGTTCAAGTTGGCCTTAATGCACATAATGACATATCTCTTTTTCTAAAGATTGCACATTGCATGCAACCATTATCCCTAAACTTGGCCTGAAGAAATATTTCTTCCTGAGTCAGAGGTAAGTAAGTATCTGGAATGAAAAGGCAGTACACAAGGAACGGTGAGGGAATGCAGGACAAAGTTTTTTCTTATTTAATTAACAGAAATAAATACAGAAAAAGAGAATTGCAATACCAAGAGCACATTGAAAATACTGGTACAATTGAACGGACATAACAAGATTATTTATTTTGTGACATCCCTGTCTATCCTTGATTGCAGATATTTGGCATGGGAATTATATTTTACTGCTCTGGTGTACAGCAGCTTTTTGTTCTTGATCTCATGCTGGATCTTTAGACAGTGCTGAAGGACAGGTGATAATAACTAGTAACAAGTATGGAGGGCTCTTGTACTCATTAAGGTGTTTCTGAGAAGCAGTGAGGGGAAAATCAGAATGACCACATGTATTAATCAAAAAGACTTGCTGACTAGAGAGCTCAATTTATTTCATTTAAGGTAATATGGAAGACTGAGACTATATCTTTCTTTTAGAGATAATTTTGTCACTTCTTTGATATTTGCTCTTGCTTTGAACAGAATATTCTTTTATCTTGATAACTGAGGTTGAATGGATAGTCTTTTATTTTGAGATATGTAACTCATCACATCTCCAGATGGAGCCACTGCAAATAGTCTGAGCACTTCCAGTTCCTACTTCTCACTGTGCCTGGCTTCTGCTAGCCAACATGAGGTCATTTTGTCTTAATATTTCATTGAATTGGTGTATTAGTAATACATCAAAGATGATGCCTTAATGAAATGCAGCAGCTAGATATAGTCACAGCATTTGAAAGCAATGTCAGGGAAAAAAGGCTGTTTACTCTGCCTATGGATAGGGAAGGCTGATGATAATCTCCCGGAAGCTGGAGGCTCCAGCTCTGCAGTGGGTGAAATAGGCAATATACATTTGGTGTTATGTGGATTTTAGAGCTGGTGATAGACATGTAATCTCAGTCAGTTGGCAGAGATTCACAGAGCAGGCAGAGGCTGCTGCAACCAAGTAAGCTTCCATATGCTGCCTTGTCTCAAAACTAATCTGAAAAGCAGGCAGAAAATACTTTGTCATACCATAACAAATGCTTGGCTTCATAGCCAAAAGTCCTGCTGGGGTTTGTGACCAGCATCAAACACGTGGTACTTGAGTTTCTCGCTGAGTGCTGGGTTGAGGGCACTCAACTGATCCTGTACAAGTCAGTGGTGGTCTTCAGGGGCTGGCAGTCCCTGGCCACTAGTGACTAGTGTTGCAAGCAGAGTTCAAGGTGAGGGATCTCCATGTACCACTACCTGTGCTCCAGGCTATCCATGTTTTCTCAGAGCACAAAAGTACAGAAAAATAAAGACTCCAAATTGACAGTGGATGTTTCATTAACTTCTGCTATCAGTGTGATATTTTCTCCTTATGAGGGTATTATTTGTTTGCAGGTGACCACTGCTTTTCTTTTTTCCTCTGTGAGATTATCATCTTAGAGGAACAAAAAAGGTGTCCCTGTCAGCTTTTATGAAAAATGGTGATTACGGGAGTACTGTACTTTGTTTCTCCTTGAACAGATTTAATGCCTTTTTTAATGCTTTGTTCCTCCTGGTTATTTGATATCTGAATGTGTTTATCTCTGAAAGAACCTCACCCAGAGATCTTGAAAAACTCCTTTCCTCTAGAGGTTGGTGATAGGGTTTATGTATTACTTACAGATGCAGTAAACAAAGCCTCTTCTCAACTGCAGTCTCTTAAGATTGCAGAATAACTGATCAGGCTGTTGGCTCAATTTGCTGTCTGATCATTTAGTTGATAAGGTGAATCCTGACTCAGTCAGATTCTCTGTGGTGGATCAATCAAGTGATGGAAGCTGAATATTGCATTTTCTCACCCTATGATAATCAGGAAAAGCATCAGCATCAGTAGACATCTACTTTGGCAGGTAGTTTAAGCTCTAAATCATGATTTTTTATCAGTGACTAATATCCATTAAAAATAACTGCATTTTGGAATGACAGCAATTATGCTCACTCTGCTGTTGTGTGAATAGCTGTGTGAAGTGGGCAGGACCCAGGGGTTGCTCCAGTGGGTTTCTTACAGTGACCCACTAGGTCAGTGTGTTTTCCTGGTAAATTATTTTGCATGAGATTGCCTACAAATGGCTAACAGGTGGAACACTCAACTAATAACAGAAATGTGTAGTGGAAGTGATCTACCCTGGGCATTTTTTTTTACTTTTTCCTTTTGAAAATAATTTTATTTCATCTGAACTAATTCATTCCTTATCAGTAAGAAGCCAATATGAAAATTACTTTTGGAGGAACATAATGGCATAGCAAAAACAAAACAAAACAAAACAAAACAAAACAAAACAAAAACAACCAACCAACCCAGGACAAAAAAAAAAAAAAAAAAGCTAAATATAAAATATATCCTTGCATAAGACAACAGCCAGTACAGTAAGGACATGAAACAATTTCAAAGTTCTCTTCAACTGATCAGAACTGAATGGTAATCAAATGGAAAATGTCTTCCATTTTAATAAGCAAGTATTCTCCCTTAATATAGAAGGTATTATCAATTACTGAAAATGCTACTGAAACTGTGCTTTAAATTCATTGTGTACTACACGACTTGACTTTTGGAGAGTATTTTTTAACACGTTTGCCTAGTTTATGCGTTATTCTTTCCTTCCTTCAAAAAGTGTGCCAATGACCAAGAAGTCCATACAGCACCTACCCTTTGTTTAACTTTTCAGATTTTATTGCAAAATATCTTACATCCTTAAATCAGGATTCCAGGCCCCTCTGAAACAAACAAACAAAAAAGATTTGTCCTTTAAAATATATATTAAAACAAAACATTACATTTTCCAAAGCCTTTTAATTAATTGTAATAATTGAAAAATGAGTGGTTTCTTTGGTTTTTGTGAGTATAGAGAGAATTTTTACTGGCAAAATAAATAATAATTGATTTTCAGCATCTTCACTGAAAATGAAGTAATCTAAACAAATATAACATTCAATCCCTTGTCTATGCACATCCTAATAAAGTTTAATTAGCTGTAATTACCTGTCATTTCCACTTCTCCTGCTTTCTGAAAGTGTGGCATTATATAAATCCATCTTGCCTTTTCATACAGGATTCATTTCAGGAAATCAAAGATGTGTTTATACAGTCTGAACTTCTGGATAAAGGTTTTTGAACTACTGACTACTTAAAAAACCTCTGAACTTCTTCCTCAGTAGATATTGCATCCTTATTCTCTGTAAATTCTGATCTGAATGATTGCTACCTGCTATTAAATTTATCCAAGGTGGAATTGTTGCCTGTAGATTTTCCACATTGTATCTCAAATTTACCAAAGTTAATACTCCTGACAAATTCATACATATTATTTTTTCTCTTTTTTGCCTGTACAATCAGTTTACATATATGTGTTTTCATTAGGAAATTCCTATTAGTTTAAAGGCATGAAATGGCAGTATTTATTTAAAGGAGAAGTGCTACTACTTTAAAGTGAAAGTTATCATTCTGTATTTAGGCTGGATCCAAAAATTCCATTTCATGCACCCACTCTTCTGTTGTAATTATCTTCCAGCAAAACCTCACCCAAATCTGCAGAAGACTGGTAGTTCATTTGATGAACTTCAGTACTTAAAATGGAAAAAAAAATCAACTCATCATTTTTAGGCCTTTGTGGAATTCTCTGTACCACATGGAAACAAACTCTCTTATCTGCTCAGAGATTGATGTGAGAAAAAGCAATATCACCTCTGAATATATTACCAAGATAAAATAGCTGCTTTCCAATAGAGGGAGAAAAGGATGATGGTGGCCATGATATCCACATGCCTGTAAAACTCTGTGTTTGACTGATATCTTTATTTCCACATCAAGCAGAAAGATGAATCTTCCAGTTTCTAAAAGAAGTGATGCTGTCAAGTTGCTGAGAACTGGGTTTGGCATGATTTTTTCCCTTAAATAAGTTCCAAAGTCTTACACTTGCTTGTTAGGCTTATAAATACAGACTGCTTCCTTTTCCTCTCTGGCTGCTTTCCTCGATATTGGCTGGCTTCAAAGGACAGGGAAGAGGAAGAAACATGCTGACAATGCTCACATTTTCTGTGAAACTCTTTCATTTATTGTAGCCTTTAGCTCATACGAATTTCAGCTTTGAGGCGTTTGCTTGTACAGCCGTCTCGTCACCGACAGTTTCTCCAGCTGCCCCAAATCCTTTCCAGTTCGACTCTATTTTAAGGACCTGGCTGCACCACATCTTTGGGTGAAGAGAGAGATACAAAAACAAGTGTTTATTTGCCAATGTCTTCTGGATTTAAAACAACTCAGCAGCTAATCCCTGCTGGGGAAATAGTTGCCACATTTGTTTAGTTCAGAAAGACCAAGCACCTTTCCTGTATCAGGGACTTCAAGCATTTCATAAATAACTGCCTCAGTATTTGTGCACTTAATCCTTTTTATGCAGAAGCCACTGGGGATATTATACAATAATTAATCAACCTAATTTTAGGTGTCTATACTTGGATGTTGACATGTGGGTTTCAAGAGCTTGTTACAGGCAGTGGAGATCTAGACAATGCAGGAACCTGCGGAACATTGCAGTTGGCCCGTGCTGGGAGACTCAAATGAGATGCCCACGGGGAACCATTGTGTGCTGTCTGAGCTGTAACTGAGGCATTCACACCATGATGGCAGACGTGAGGCAGCACCTCCAGGAGGTCCACAGCCTCCCAGAGCAGCAGTGGAAGGTCAGGAGGGAGGTGCTAGAGTGTCTCAGCACCAACTGCCTCTCTGTAGCAGCTCCCTTGTCCTCTGCTCTGAAAGGAGTTGAATTGCCCTCTCACAAATATCTGACTCTATTCATTTGTCATGTCAGCTTAAACACATGGCTTGCCTGTGGACAATCACAAATAGGCATCTAATCACAAATAGGCATCATAATCTGGAGCTGAATTTCTCCACAAGACTTATTTCTAGGCCTTCACTTTTACCTCTTTGTACCAGACCAGGCTTACACCACCAGGTTCTGGAGAGCTTCTGGTGTAGGTTTCACAACACAGCGCTGCATTCTCCAAGAAGACTGGAAATATGCAGTCAAGGAGCTTGTGAAACTTGCAGATTTAGAGCACCCTGAGTGCACGCACTGGAATGCAATCAGGCCTTAAGGCAACCGAGCACAGATAGGGCATGGACAAATGTACACAGACAGAGCACTGGCTAATGCAAGTTAGAGCCATCCCTAAGGCAAGTTGGTCCTAAGTATTTATAGGGACTGATAAGCCACTTTTGACTGTTGGCTTTTTTTTTTTTTTTGCCATATGACTCCTCAGACCCTGTACAAGTATGGATTGCAGGATCCAAAGACTGGACTATTATTCTTCAGTGAATCTTATAATAGAAAGCACAACACTGCCTAACTTTTCTGATGGTTAGAAGAAACACAAACGTGATACTAAATTCTACTGCCTAATATATTTAGAAGAATGTATCCTAAATTAAAATGCATTGGAAAGCACATATCGAATATTTTAAAAAACACATTTGGCAATATATTTACATTTCTCTTTCACACAGCTTGCTGTCAGAGAAATTGGTAAGAAATAGCAGCAGGGCTCATGTTGTAACAAAACTAAGATTTCTGGCCATATTGACACCATACAGGCTTTCCTGGAGTTAATCTGTTGAGGAATACAAGAGTCTATTGTGCAGAAACACACAGAAGCTGTTCAGACCTGGAAATGTGTAGCTGCATCGGCATGGCACTGCCCCGAGCATTTATTCTCTACAAACACATCTGAACTTCTCTGAGCTTTGAAGTGCTGGATCTGTATAGTGCCAGGCTGTGGCATGGGGACCTGCTGGCCCAGGCTGGCTCTAACTCAGGCACTTCATTATACACCAGAAACTCTAACTTCATTATACGCCAGAAATTTGGCCTTCATGTCTAAGAATAAACAGGTAAAAAAAATCTCAAATATGAGCTATCCTTCTTCTTCAGCTCATCTTAGAGGGACTCTAATAATACATATATTCAAGATTGACATGGTAGATTCAAGCAATCCAAATAGATTGCTCTAGTGCCAAACTACAAACTTTTACATATTTGCTGGTTGCTTAAGTCATTCTTAGCCACAGATATTTGCTGCCACTCTAGTACCTGGATACACAAAACACTGATTAACTCACATTCACATTAAACTCTACAATGTATTTCATTAGTGTTTTAAATAAAATTTCTTTGCTACATCTGGATTTCATCTTCTGTTGTTAACTGATGTACCACTTGCTCCAGGAGGGCTTTATCCCTCAGCAAAGGCACGCGGTTTTTAAAATTCCTTACATTGTGTAGCAGACTTAACCGATGTGGCCCATTTATTTCCCCTTCAGCACATTATCTCCAGTATGTAAAATGAATTATTACTTCTTCTCCAGTGTAACAGCACATTATGCTTCACAGAAGACCCAAAACTTGTAGCCTGTGTCCCCACAAAATGTTCTTCCATGATGTCTGGGTGTCACTAATGACACTTATTTCACTAACTGGTCATTCGTATTGTTCTAATAGTATTAAAAGTATATGTTAACATTAAAACTTTATTGAGCTGGTTCCCAAAGGACATTAGAATCTGAGGGTGAAACTCATTCCCATGCAGCTCATTTGCCAGCCAAAATAATACGGATTTTACATGTGATTTATTGATGCATGGCCCAGCTGTTCATCATCTGCTTAGGAGATTTTCATCCTGGTTGCATGAACTCTGGGTAAGACCTTGCTGCTGCCTCATAGGAGTCTTGTAAATTTTAAGTAGTACTATTTAAGTGTGTTAAGTGTGTAAAGCTCATGGCATTTAAGTGAAAATCACTTTGTCCAGCCCTAAAGTAGAAACCACTTCTGACATAAAATACAACTGCTATTTAGTGCCTCTAAAATGCTGTAGAAATTTGAAGATATATTCCATATTTCTATGAAACTACTACACTATGAAAGCAGTGTAGTAGACAACAAGAAAACAAGTATCCTTTCTAATATTAATACTATTATTCTAATTGGTAGTAAATATAAAGTTCCTTCTAAACCCTTGGTGTGATCTGTTTTCCTAAGTGAATCAGAAGAGAGACTTAACAGCTATTAAATCATCAGCTGTGTTTTCAATAGCATATGGGATTTCTCCCTTAAGTACCAGTGCAGCCCAATCTTGCTTAGGTTGCAACAGCAGATTAGATCTCAGCTTGAGGCGTAGACAGTAATTGCTATTAACTTAATTATTTTACCTTATATTAAACATGCTACTGCATTTCCACTATTCTCTCTCCCACTGGTCCATTCTTACCTTTCCAGTTAGATGACAAAACCATCCAAAAGCATCAAAAAGAAGGCCACAAAATCCCACTCTTTCTTATTCTTTCGGATTTCTTTTTTTTTTTTTTTTTAAGGAGGCAGGGAAGTGTTGGCTAACATATGGCTACTCTTTAGGTTAATGCTTTTGTTTTGATGATGTTGCTAAAGGGGCTTAGAGGAACTTTTTCCAGTATTTCCACTTAGTACAACTACTGACTTGGGAATCTTATAACTTTATTTTAAAATAAGGGTTTAGATTTTATATGAGTCATCTTGTTGCACCTATTCAGTTAGAAGGACATTTTCAGTTCAAAGCATGTTTTGAAGAAGTGAATAAGTTTAGAAAGAATGGATCTTGCCTGAGCTACACAGAGCTCTCCAACTACCTGTTTTGTCTGCCTATCCACCTGCTGTGTAGTGTTTGCTTTGTCTTTGGGAGGTCTTTTCTGGCTTCTCTCTCTTGACCTAACAAAAGCTCAAAGGAGAAAAAGTCAGAAGAACTTCCTGCTTTTGGACACGTGGTAAATTGGAAACCATTAACAGTGCGAGGCACATTAAGCCCAAATAATACGTTGCAACCCTAATTTGTGGTGGTAAGGTGTGGGAACAGGTTGCCCAGAGGAACTGTGGTTTTATTTCATAGCAGAAACTGCTATGAATGATAGCAGTTGACAGAATGATAGAATTGATATGAATGATAGCAGTTGATAGAATGATAGAAGTTTAAAGCAATCACCTGTTCCTGCTATTTACTTGCATTGTAGTGTGCCACTGGGATATTCTGATTATGAGGCTGCTTCTTGCAGAGAAGAGTCACCATCAAAGCCTGGACAGTGGTGTAAGTTCCTAAACTGCAGGAGCAATGATCTGCAATGATGAACCATATCTGGGAGCAGGCTTTCTCTTTTATACAGGTGTAAATTTGTGAGGAAGGTCCAGCTTTGTCCAAGGTAAGATATCTCCTTTTCCACTTGCATTTATCCTACAGGCTCAGGCCTGGATGGAAAGGGGAGCTACATTAAGATTAAATTATTTATTGACTTTGGTTTGTGGGGTGAGGCAATAGAACAGATTGCCCAGAGAAACTGGATGCTCTTTTGTTGGAAGTGGTGCCCATCACAGGGCAGGGTAGGAGTACAGACAATTTTATTAATGTTGAAGACTTTTGCCCATTTTACATTACAAGAGAAACTCCTGTTCTTATTCAAAGTTCATTAAAGAAACAGCTCTCAGCACATGTGCAATCTGTATCAACTAATTTTACAGCTGCATAGCTAATGGAGACCATCACACATTTTGTCTCTTAAAGGCAGGGAATCATGATGAGGTGGCCATTGTGAGTATTTGGGATCTCTGGACTTTTTTATCACTCTCTAATGAGCATTCCCTGAGTGCAGCCCCATACCCTGAGAGTCTGCCCTGTTCCTCCAAGCGATTACATATGAAAATGTCAAGAGTTCTTCTCAATACCTTTACCAGAAAATTAGGCTAAAAGTCACTTTATCTTTTAAGCTCTCTGTGTGTATATATATATACATACATGTATACATGTGTATATAATTTGTGTGTGTATGTGTGTATGTGTGTCTATATATGTATATATATTTGAGTCTCTACACATGCACATGAGCATGCACACACAAAACATTTCTGCACCTCCCTCTTATGAAATCTATTTTACTAAGCATGATTTATCCTTTTAAATCCATGCAGAGCCTCATGAGTCGCTTTGTACTTGTCAACATTTTCTAGCTCGCTGCTGACCAGTGATACCAAATCTTCCTCCATATCATGTCAGATATAAAAAAATCTGCATATTTGAGAAGGATTTTATTAGCCTATTTTGGGCTCTCATTTTTATTCCTCTTTTAGACCATTGTTTTGAACAATCCTGCCTTTTTTTTTGTGCTTATTCCAGTGGAGAGATATAAATATTTTATCTTAAATGTATTCCAGCAAAAGCAGAGTGAACATTAGCTGTCTATAAGGGTTAACCCATTACTGAAAAGCATGCCTGATAAATTGAAAGTGTGGCTCTCAGCCAAGAGAGATCGGTATATTCTGAGCATTCATTTTCTGCCTTAGGAGTGGCAAATCCTGTTGCTGGTATCAAATGTGATATAGCTTCTGAAAGAAGCAACCTCAGAGGCAAATTCATACTTGGCTATTCAGAGAACTATCCACTAAGAGTGTACATGAATTAAGGGCATGCCTTACTCACAAAGTTGTCGTTATATCTGGAATTGCAAATTGTAACTGAGAAACAAAAAGAAGCCATAAACAACTTTAAAATAAGTCAAATTCCATTTTCAAAATATCATATGGTGTGTCTAGTAATGTAAAAATTTTAAGAGGTATTTATTCAGTGGTCCTTGACATATTTTTACCCCAAATTTCAGCCATATTTTCTTCCATTCTGAGTACTAAAATCAGTAATTCAGTATTCAGATGCTGTGATAGAGTTTTTAATCCAAAAGCATTCCCATAGTCTCAGCATGGATCAGTAAAGAACCCCGGTCAAGCTGTCTGGAAGTGAAGCCATCACAGAACAATGAATTATTTAAGAATAACTAAGCAGCAGTTAACCTTCCTATTTTAAAAGAAAATAAATATTCCACACTTTTTTTCCTTACAGACTCATTGTGCTTTATAATCCCTATTGCGTAATTCCCTATCTGCAAACTTTAATTCAGCAGCTTTCTATTTAATTTACATTGTGTTTGATTTACACTGTGCTTAATTTACATCTACACAAGAGCAAGGAACAGAAGTCAGGCTTTGACAAATCCAAGCCATATTAAACCTAGTCAAATTCTTTCCAAAGGAAAAAATGCAGAGCCCCACTGCTAATATTTCTTTGATGTACTGGAATTTATGGAAGATTATGTTGTTCATCTACTACACAGAGGTCTACAAGGAGGCTTTTGGGAGGCTTTCAGTTTATTTTGGGAGCAGGGGAGGCAGAACAGTACAGAGGTGGACAGGGGTGGGGAAGCACGTCCTTGGAGAAAAGGATGGGAGAAGGAAGGATGAGAAAAACTGGAATGGCAGAATTACACTCCTAAACACCCTTGAACTCTTTGGCACTGTATCATACAATACACCGAACTGTAGCACTCTGCAATAGCCCCTTTTCTCTTACTTTTCAAAGTTAATTACCATACTTATTGAGAGGCAACTCCTATTAACCCACATGCCTTTGCCTATCCTGTTAAAAGACATAAAATCTGTTTTCCATATGAAATACTTCAATTTTCTCTATAAAAGTATTTTATATGTTCAACTTTTGCAGGACAACCTCACACATGAATATAGCAGTCTCTGAAACATCTAAACTCTATACTCCTGACATGCAGTCAATTGTTCATTAAGGAGAAGGTAGATATATTTTAAAGAACTTATATTTGAAAAAATGAAGTATTTTCTCTTTTTTTTTTTAAGGAAAACACATGTGTGCATACACTTACAGGGAATGTATTAATTTATCTGTCTTTCATATAATTAAATTGTATTTGTAGAAGAGGCCTAATATACAAAATATGCTTTTATTTTACATTTGTGAAATGCACTGACTAATAATTTTCAAGATTTTCTAGTGGATGTTTCCTATTGTTCAAGCAATGCAGAAGGAATATCTTTCCTGCCATTTTGCAAAAAACAAAATAATTTCCCAGTGAATGTCCTATATTTGCTCTGTCTCCCTAACATTTTCTGGCAGGGAGGAAAACATGTCAACAGTTCATGTACAGCATGCGAGAAAAATTTATTTTTCCCGGTGTGATTATGTACTCTTGGTATTCCAGCAGTCTGTGGAGAAGAATCCTGTATATTCGTGCAATAGCACAGACAAATTATCATTCTTACTGCCTTCAAGGTATTCAATGACATTATATAACTATCCACAAACAATTGTAATCACTTTGGGTTTATAATTCATCATTCATTAGAACTTTTATACAACTTATTTTTCTTTCTCAGAAACCAGACTTTGCAAGTTTGACCTGGGGTTGAAATACTCTGAAAGAAACTTTACTACAGTATGGAAATCAAACCCTCAGGACTAAAATTCCAGCAACAACAGTTTTCCAAGACATTTTGAATATTATTTTAAAATTTATTTTATTTCATTATGTATTTCAATAGTTTTACAGAATTTCTGGGTAGAAGGAAAGAAAAGAAAAGAAAAGAAAAGAAACCTGAGTTTCCTTTGCCGTTTAATAGGGACTCTAAAGTGGTCAGAAGTCAAAGGTGGGTCTGTCTTAATTTTCTCTTGAACACAAACATCCAAATGCATGAAAATGGGCTTTGGCTTTTAAATGTAGTGTTTTGTTTGAGCAGAAGCTGTAAACATTTTTTCATCTATCAAGCTGTTGGCCAAGACATAATGCTGGTGCAGGGGTCTGTAAATAGTTTCCCTGCGAAATACCAACTCGCAATGTGAGATTTTTTCTTCAGGCTTGCTTTTGGTCCAGCAAAGACATCCTGAGCTGCACAGAAAACTTTAAAATCTCCTCTGGACCCTAGAAGTCTTTGCTTTAGTAATGTCCAAGGCAGGGATCCCTTAGGGACCTGCTTCACAAGCGCACAAAGTTTTGGTGGGTCTGCAGGCTTAGTCCTTGCTGACTCCCCTACATCCTCTCTCTTGATGTTCTCTTGAAGCCTCCCCTCCAGTGAGTATTTCATTGCCTTTAGGAAAAGGGAAACTCATCTCCCTGCAAAGGGAGCAGCACACACTGAAACCAGTGCACTGCTGGCAGGGGAGAAGAAGCCTTCCTTGCCACCCTTGCACACTACGTGAAAAGGAGAGGCCACTGGTGTGAGCAAAGTAAAACAATTGTCATCCATCATGTCTTGAAACAAGATTGGTCATTGTATGAGAACAACTGGAATTACACATTTACAAAATAGGCATTTACTTTTTGCCAGCTTCCCTTTATTTGAGACCAAAATCCACAACAGGTAGACAACAAAGAAGAAGAATTCATGTAGAAAAGAAGATGGAATGAAAGGAGTACTCCAACCCTTACCATACTGAACTTCCTTTATGATGCTTGACTTGTTTACTTTTTCCTTTACTTTTTTCCTTCCATGCAATTACAGTTCCTGTGTGAACTAGCAGTTGTCATTAGTGCTAATACAGCAGCACCTTAAAGATTCACTGTTTCAGTTGAGGCGAAGCAAATCCAAGAACTTCAGCTTGGCAAAGCCCCTGAAATTTTACAGTGAGCTTGTGTGGTCTGTTTTTAAACATGGGAAGCTCCTTTGGAGCATTCTATATTTAAATTTCAGCAGTGATTATTTACTCACTGACTGCAAATGCTCCATAAATGTCTTTGTACAAGACATTGTACAATGTCTGCTGTGCAGGAGTTGGACTGAGATGTTCAAACTTGAAAACTGATGTCCAGATACCACTGGCAGAGGTGTGATGGGGAGAGGCAGTGGGAACACAGTAATTCCCTTATGCTCAGTGCATACTTTTCTGTAAGTTTTGATCCTGTATGAAACAAATCTGTGCTACTAATTACTGTCAGCTGGTTCTGGTGTTAGCTGCTACTCCAGGGTGTTTCACTCACCTCGCAGCCCTGGGCTAGGGTTGATATCCTCAGCATGTGCTCAGTTCAGTGGGGACTGACAAAGCCAGCAGTCACATGGAAGCGTTTCATCTTCTATAGTAGGAGTATTACTGTTGTTTCACTCTGTTAATAATAACTTCCAGTGACTCAGGCTTTTTTTTTTTTTTTTTTTTTTTTTTTTTTTTTTTTTTTTTTTTTTTACCTTGGAGGTGTGAGGGAGCTTCAAGTCTGCCCTGTTCAGACCATGAAGAAGCATCTGAGGGTCTTGCTGGATTGGGAGGAGCAAGAATGTGACATGTAAGCAGACCAGGATTATCCACATGGTGGCTGCTTCTTGCTGCCCCTGTGAATTTTGTTTTAGAGCAAAAAGCATGGCAGTAGCATGGATTATGTGTATACATGAACACAAGCACAGGTTCTGCACTCAACACAGTTTGAATTAAAATACTGCTGTCCAAGTAAATGGCATGTACTACCTACGAGCACTGGGAGGTGTCTTGGAAGATATTCCAGATCTTGTCAGGCCAGCTTTAGGTAACAATTAGGTGTGAAAGCAATGACCCCATCAGCTACAGGCTGCAGCAGCCCCAGGAGGTGAATCAGGAGTGGCAGCACTGTGCCCAGTCTGGACCTCTGCCTGCTGGGACCTGCAGGACAGGGCTTAAGAAGGAAGACAGCTATTGGTTGAAAGGCTGGGAGAAATGCTCCCTTAGATCATTCCTTCCCTAGGAACTGTTGTATGGGGAAGTGTAATACAGGATTTCTTTCAGAGGCCTCAGAGGCTATGGTTTTGGTAAAGCTAAACTGGGATATTATCCCCCAGAAAACATCAGTGTAAATATACATTTTAAGCCACTAGAGTAGATTGAAGCATTGCATTTGAATTACTTGTAGTAGCTAATTTGTTGATCTACACAAAAGGTTAGCTGCAATTTCAAAGCTGGCTCTATTAGATTTTATATAATGAGACACCTTATTACATTATAGAACAGCATACCCATTGTTTGTATATTGTTTCAAGTGCTTTACTTTGCTGTTGAGACCTTGCCATCACACTGTCTTGGTGTCTGTAATCTGTTCTGTGGGTCAAAAATGGGCATCAAAGGACTTTTTTTTTTTTTTTTAAGGCAGTCTCCATTGTTAAAAAGGCTTTGAGAAAGTTTCTGGTATTTTTGTACAAGAAACTTGTGGGAGACAAAGCAATAATAGGCTGAAAAATAAAAAGCTCTTTCCCAAGTAGCATAATATCACCAAACTCAGGCTTTATCACAGTGAAAATTACTAGCTAGAGTCTTTTATTAAAATATTTTCTATCAATTTGCTTATTATATTATACGAGAGAAGGTTAAGAGTGACATGTTTTCATTGTCTGCCATAGAGGTGCCATTTTCTCTGACAGACATCTGTTTCTCAATTATTATTATCTCACATTTCTTAATTTTCTAGTCCAGCTCTTAGTAAGGTCTCCAGCACAGAAAGCTGTGTTCAGCAGCAGGCTGGGAAACATTCTCCTGCTCTTTTGCAGAGAGAACTTCCAGGACTTGGTCCCCATTAAAAGAAACGATCAATTTTGTGCCCCAACAGTTCACGATTCTCAAAAACATGCTGCTATTTTAATGTTCATGGTATTTTCCCCCTAAATATTTAGACTGTGTCATGGCAACAGCTGCTTTTAGTTCTAAATTTGTTTTCCCATCCTTCATTTAAGAAAAAAAATGGCAGTTTCGATTTATTCCCCTTAAATGTAAAATTCAATATTTTAAACTTTTATTAACTATAAACAGCTATACCACTGGTTTGTGACTTGCTTTGGATTCTCTATGCAAATGGAAATTACTACATTGCTTGCTATTAATTATGAAGAGGCACCTAAAACTAGAAGATAAAAGCAAATATAAAGTATGTACAATATGTGTTGTAGGTTTTTTGGAGGGGAGATGACAAGTAGAGGGTAAGTAGAAAAATTAGTATTCCCAATACATATTTAAAAATCAAGAAGTAAGCTTGATAATAAAATAATCATATAATAACAGGGGCAATCAATGGTACAATTTTTCTAGTCCAGTTAACTTTATTATGTTTGCATGAGTGTAAAGCAGATTGAATAATTGAATGTACCAATTCTTGATATTAACAGCTGAACATTCCATTGCCCGAGACAGGACTATGGAACAGGACATTTAAGATCCTTAAATGTAACTCTTAACAAATGTACCACAATTAATTGTTACTACTGTAATTATTTCTAGAGTATTTGAAGAATGCTGGAAGTAAAATATAGTTGATTTGACACTGTGCATTTGGATGATTGCTTACTTTGGTCAAAATAAGAAGAGACTTAATTCTGATGCAGAAATCCTACATTCTTTTTAAGAGTAGTCTGATCAGCAAGTAAATCAGTCAAACAAATTTAATGAAAAAAGTGAATGCAACTCTTTTGCCTATATAAGCAATACACAGGACCTTAATGAGTATTTTATTAAAAAACAAACGGTTCTACTTAAATTCTGATTACCAACTGATTATTATAAATATTTATTCAACTTGTATATATTTATAAGGGAATGGGACAATGTACAGATATAAAAAGGTGCAATGACTTAATATAAAAAAAGAAAATTTTTAAAATCTTTTTTTAAACTTTTTAAGTCTGAGAAAACCATACTACTCTACTACCTAGTAGTATTGAGACTTTACAGCTAAGTTGAAACATGCTGCTAGTTCTAGCTCTGAAGTGCCACTGCTTTATGCAGGATGGTTAAGACAAGATATGTACTAATGGCTGACTGATAACAAAAAAGATTTATTAATTGGATTGTGCTTATTATCAAGAAACTACACCTTACCACAGGAGGAACATACGTAAAAGACATACAGATATTTCACACCGGTTTATTCTATACCACACCTTCCCCTATTTATTTTAAACTGAGAGTATGAATCCATACATGCCACTGTGTGTATTGATTTGCACAGAACCTGCTGGATTGCTTGATCCAGGAAAGCTCCTTTCACTCTGTTAGTAGAACTAACCATATCATTAAAGTTACAGTTTGACATATGTGCCTCCTCCTCTGAATCAGGGCTGTTAGCATAGAATAGGACTAGGAATTGATACTAAACACTGTGTCTTCCTTGTAGAAAATTCATGGTAAAACACTTATTATGCCACTCTAATCTTACTGTTTTTTCAATGTTTTAAACAATTTCTGTAACAGTTTTGTTCCTGATGGAAAGTATAATTGTGGGTTTTCTTCCTTTTCTGGTGCAAGGCTTACAAACACATTCTTTAAGATCATTACATTATCTCAAGTACCTTTAAAAAAGCTTACCTCTGATCAGCTCAATGTTCTGTGTATTGTAGGAGATACAGATAATATAGTTATTCACATAAATTTGCATTAACGATAGTGAATTTCCTTAAAAGACTAAGTTTAATCTACATTTCAAAAAATGAAAAAGCATGACCAACATTTTCCTGATAGGCACAGTGGCTGAGCATCAGCTTTATGGCTGTTTGTCAAAGTAGATAGGAAATAAAAGCCTTTTCTTTAAGATTTAGGGTAAAACTTGGAAATTGTAAATGCATCTAGGCAGCTGAGGTCCCAATCCTGAAAGGCAGTTGGAGCACATTTACACTGCCATGTGCTTTCACGTTCCAATTCATCTGCTTCTGGCACAACATCAAGTCTCTCACACCCGCAGTGCAGATCCTGCTCATCACTTTTGGGGGCTACTCCTCCCTCACCCTACACTTAGGAAGATTTGGTGCTAGGGATGATAGGGCCCATAGCATCTCAAAACTTGCAGGTATTTCTAAGGTTATTGGGTAACACTCAGTCCATCTTTTTTGTCTCTGTAAAATGACAATGATTTTAACTTACCTCTTACTTGAGGCGCTCCTGAGATTGCACACTGGCTGTTTTCCTTCCTTCCACCTTGCTGCTGTTCGTTCCAGCTTCCCTTTATGCTTGCCAAATGCTTGTACAACATGCAGATGTTCTGTGAAATGCTGGATCCTGAACAGATTAACTCTTCAGTTGTAAGGTGGATTCAGGAGGGATAGGATCATATCGGTGTGGAACATAAGGGTGACAAGCAGTATCTCCAGATCTTCCATCCCTGGAGGCAGATAGATTCTGTGAGCTTGCCCTAGGCCACCAGAAATGGGACACTTCTGCCCTGAAGTGGAAACAGTTGCACAACAGAGGGGTTACCCACCATAGCTCAAAGTTCATGACTGGGTCAGCACTGGGCTGTCATTATTCCTGGGCTAGTGAGGAGTCCTGAGACAATCAATCACATGGCCTCTGTGTGGATAATGGGTGCAACTAATGTGCCTGAAATAGCAGCTGGCTTTCTGATAATGCACTTCCCAAAGTGCGCTGAGTGTCATTAATAGTATTCATGGCTGCAGGTTGCTTGCCAGAAAAAGTAAGTAAATACATTCATCAGAATTCAACACAGACTAGCATCAAAATGAAATATGCAGGAAAGGCACATGAAGAAAGCTTAAGTACCTTGGGAATTTGAGGGGCCAAACAGAGATTGTTTTGCATGGGCTGTTCTCTAGTACTGTGTCTTCTGGAGACTAAGGTGAACCCTGACAGGCTGCTGAACAAGGAGCAGAGGAGAGCTGAAAGCAAAACTGGCACTCTCTAAACCCCTGTGCCCTCACCCAGGCAGCATGCTGAGAACAGGCAGAACCAGGTCAAGGAAAAATAGATTTCTAACTTTACCACACAGGTTACCTGTCATCCTTAACTTTTTAAGGAAAGATTGTCAGTTATTTGTTTGCTTACTCTCTCTCATTTTTCCTGTCCCGCCATGAAATCTGCCTTGAATCATGAAAGACTGAGGGAGAAAAAGGTAACGTGAATTGTTCTCAAATCTGAAGCAAAATCCCGTTTCACTACAGGCAGTTTCCTTGACAATAACAATCTCATTAGTCACAATGAAATCAGAAATCATTGTCTATAATGCCTGCAGTGGATATACCATGAATGGCAGTTAACAGGACCTGGATTTGTTTCCTCCAGGTGTTCTGCAGTCTTCTCCCTAAGCATTCCTTATCCCAGGATGCTTCATGGCCCATTCTTTTCTGCAGGCTGATCCTGAGCTTTTGACACCCTGAGTTGTTCCCAAAACTACATTCCTTTTCTGCTGCAGGCTTTATCTCTTTCCTGTAAAAGTCAGCTTGACCATATTGAGAACCAAGCATTAAAACAAAAGCCTTTCCTATGCTGACCACAGAAATTAAGCAGAATTGTGGAGCCTTCCTCCAGGCAGGTGGCAGAGCCCTGAGTGATGGGTATCATGGAGCTTGGTGCTCCTGAGTAGGACTGTACAGAGGACTGTGATCAGTTAATGCTCTATTTTATTTATAATTCAATAACTGCACAAAAAGGCAACAATAAGTCAGGGTATTAAGTATTTGTATAATTTTCTTTCTTCCATTACATTGGTAATTACGTAGCCCTTTGCAGCTGATTTACACAACTCATTTTTGTGCAAACAAAACAGTTATAAGCACTAATTAGAGTATTTTATTTTAGCAGCGCACAGTCCCCAAAATTTTGATCTACCTATATCTCTTCAGAGCTTAAAGCCTGAGCACACAGGGAAATTATGTCTCTTTGTCTTGGAGTAGGTTACAGAAAGAGGAAAAGGTAAGTAGATAGTCCCAAGAAGTCTGCTGTCTAGTGGGATTTGTGTGTGTTTGGCACAAGGATGCTGTCATGATCCAGAATCTACATCTTCTGCTAACTCTGAGTTTGTTTGCTGTAATTCAATGATCTGAGATAAAACCTTAAAAATGTTTTCTTTTAAGGGAAATAGAGAAAATCTTCCTGCCTCCTTAAAACATCAGATGGCTAAATCCTAAGTCACACAGGTACATAACATGGGCAGCAGGTGGTTTCAGGTTCCTGAACACACACGGTCCATAAAACTCCCACCTTCCCCTTTTGCTTATTTGAAGGCTGTAGCCAGCTTCCCTAAACTAATTGCACTCATGTTTTGTCTGATTCCTAAATCTCTTTGGAACTGACAGACCAGGTAACTTGAGTTTTGCCTTCCTGATGGGCCCATTTCCACAGGCAGGCTCAGACATCCTCCTCTTCTGCTGAAATCCCCCACAATGCCAATGCAAGAGATTCGTGGGACCATAAACAGAGCAAGCCAAAGGGACCATGTCTTCTTCACTGACCTAAGGTGGATATTCCCCATTGTGGCTGACAATGACTGGTTACCACTCTGTGGCAGGATGTCTAACTATTTGTTCTTAACATTTGTTAAGAAAAGTCCAAAACTATGTCTAAAAAGAAAATCAATTGTTGGTATACTCCTTATGTCTCATCTGTGAACTTTTTGACCCGATGTTCAGCAATGTGACAATAGCTTTCAAGATAAGACACTTTTTTAATCAAAGGAAAATATAAAAAGAGAGAATAGAAGAGCAGTGGGCAGAGAAGATGCCTGTATGGAGTTCATCTCTGGTCTGCCTAGTGCTCAGTTGACTGGCATCAGTTTTTTAATGACATCACATCACATTTTAATGTGACTTGCACACATTTATGTAACACTAAGAAATACAATAACAGAACCTCAGGCTTGCATTGGTGACCAGTCCACCTAAAAGCATCAGAACCTACCCTTCTACCCAGATGGCACAGCGAAATACTACAGAGCTGTCAATAATGTGGTATGCTTAAGTATTTTTATCAGAATGATACGGAAGTTCTGATCCAGAAACCCATAGAAGTTGCAATATCTTAATATTATGAAAGTTATTTTAGGTAATTTTTGACTTTTATTTCCTGAAGAGATTTTTCTTCACACCTTCTAAAGCTCCTTGTAGTCAAAAATGAGTATGCAAACATGTCAGTTACTTAGGGGAAAAAAAACCCAAACAAAAATTTAGAAGACCTAAAAACTGAGGCATCTCTTCTAGCTCAGAGGTAATTTATGGTGCAAATCTCCAGTCAGTGAGAAACACAGTAGTCCTCCAGCAACTGAACCTCTGTCTGATCATCTTCATATTTCTTCTACCTAACTTTTAGGAAATGCGTAAGAACAGGAAATTAAGAAAAATAATCTCTTCTTTAGAATGCTCACAGAATAAAACCTTTCCTTTGGAATATGATAGTTCTTTTCCCTTTGATTAATTCTAGGTTGTACATGCTTCAGGTGACCCGCATGTTGCAGTATCAAGTAAAAATAAAGGGTGCTTCCTTGAAAATCAAGGTTTGATTAACTTAGAATTCTCCTGGGAAAAAATTGTAGACAGAAAGGAACTGTCAGGAAGTTTATAGCTACCTGTGTCATATATTCACCATAGAATGCATAGCTAAATCAGGTGGCTGCTTTTTTCTATTAGTAGCATTGGGATATGCAGAAACAGTTGTTCAGTGTAAAACAGCTCATGAGAGTTAGAGAAAGCAATTAAATTAACTTGAGCCAGGCACCCATGCAAGCTTCTCCTGTGGCAAATAAATGCAGAATTATAAAGTGGCATTGCCTTAAGGGATTTATATGTAAAGTACTGCATAAGACAGAGAGAAACATACATGTTCCATTTAATGATGCAAATATTGTCAACTATTTAATATGTTGTATATTTGTTCCTGAGGAGCCAGTGATATTTAGAAAAAGTAGGGCTTATCCCTCATTTTGAAACACATTTCTGGAGCAAATCCAAACCAGCAGCTGGGATTTTATGACTCCAGCAGAATCCTGAAAAATCCCACATTCAGTCCTTAGGAATTTTTACATTCAAAGTGATGACACCATAAAAAATAGCTAGAAAATGGCTTATTGTGGACTGAAGAGTAGGGCAATCTACTTCTTTATTCCTCTGACCTGCAATTTTGCAGAACTCCAGTGCTGGCAAAAAAAAAAAATCAACTGGAGGATCAGAATTACAATGTTAAGGCTCAATGTTTGTATTTTTATCATTCGTAATGGAAACGTTAGGAGTTTCCACGAAGGTGGACATCAGAGGTAGTATGTAAGATTTGGGACATGGATGACACAATCATCTGAAGTTTTATTTCATTCCAAGGCACTTTAAAGTCCAGGTGTCTTTTAAGAAATGGCAGAGGTAAATGCCAAAGTAATTTTCTTTTAAAAGTAGTTATATTTCTATACACTCTATTGCCTTTAAACCTGTTCTTGGCTGTATATTCTCCGGGAACTCTTGGGACAGTTTTCCACACCTGCTTCTTGTGTTGGTGCCTGCTGGGCTGAATAGCTGCAGAGCCTTTTCTCTCTCTGTTTTCTCTGCCTGAGCACCCCAAAGGCATTGTGTGGAAGTTTTGCCCTGTGAGCAAAGAATCTAGCTGGAAATCTTTATTTTATAATGCTTAGAAATTCACATGCACACTCACATTTTTCTTTAGAAATACCAATAGCACCCCCTCCAACATTATTTAAGTAAAAGGACTATGAAAGGAAGGAGAATAATAGCATAACTATGTCTCTTCTAAAAGAAAAGACACGAGATTGTGGTTCAAATATGCAGGAAATCCAAATTCAGTGTCTCCGATAAGGGAACAAAAATATCAGTAGTCACATGATTCAAAGCTGACATAAATCCAGTCTGACACTTGTAACTTGGTAAAATGTTTTTGGTTTGTTAACAGCACGTTGCTGGGTTTTGTTCTAGATCAGGTACCACCTGTCCTCTCACAGGCTGCAAGAGTGTTGTAAACAAAAAGAACTCTTCATCTCATACTCTTAATTCAACCGAAATCCAGGATATGCCTGCTCTGTTTGGATCACTGGTACTGCTCAGCGATCCTGCAGAATTACTGGTGACAGGACTGCAGCCCAAGTGCAATCAAGGAAAAGCCAGGAGCTGCAGCTTTCATCAATGGGATTTTAAACAAGAGGTTTTCATGAGTACCAAGACACATTCTGCTTGACATGCTGGCACAAAGTCTACACAGAAGAATGCTGTGTCAGGAAAGTGTAATGATGTTTACAGCAGAAATTAAACCCTTCAAATTTTCCTCTGAATAAAGGGTTTACATGTTTGATTACATAAAATTACATCATTTCTATAAAGGTGAGGATGTTAAAGACAATATAAAAATAATCACAACATACTTGTTAGGCAGGATGAAGCTCTTATAGAAGTGCACCCCTAGAAGTGCCTCAGAAAATTAAAAATCTCCATCTGTATTGCTAGCATTATTTTCAAATGACATTCAAACATGCCACTTTGAATTTCTTTTCTGTAAAAAATAAAAGGAATATTTAATCATCACAGCATTAGTCTCCTGTTAGGACATGGCTGTGTCAGGAATTATTTTAGTGGTGAGATTTAAGGCCTTTTAGTCAAAAAGGTCGTAAGGAACTGCCTGTAATACTGACAGAAATCTGACCCGTCACAACCAGGTCCTGGACTCTTTATGGTGCGAATTCTGGTTTATTTGATCGGGGGCTGTCCCTGCCCTTCGTGAGAGCTTGCCTCTGTTTTAACTCCTTATAGCTCAGCTTTTGCACACCTGGGCGCAGGGAAACTGGCCAGTCAGGAATTGCGGAGGGAGAGGGACGAGCCCTCGTCGGTGCTGCGAGGCGAAGGACCGGCGGGATGGTCGCGCCGGTGGCCAGCGGGGCCGAAACTCAGAGCCTTGCACAGTTCCACACCCCGCGGACACGAGTGCGGCGGCCACAGCCACGGCCGCGCCCACAGCCCCCGCCCCGCTCCCCGCGGCTGGGGCCGCTCGGGGCCCGGCCCGCACCTGGCGGCGAGAGGCGCCGCGCCCCGCCCGCCCCACCTGGCCCCGCCGTGCCCGAGCGGGGCCGCCCCGCGCTCTCCATTGTACGGCCGCCGGCTCGGGCCACCTGCCGGCGGCGCCAGGGCCGGGCACCGCTCCGC
>VZSR01003812.1:3145972-3194628 GCA_013398615.1 Brachypodius melanocephalos | reverse complement strand
AACCGGCAGCGATCGCGCCTCGGCGGCGAGCAGTGCCCGCAGGAGCTGTTCCGAGTCCAGGCAGCGGTCCCGGGGTGGCCTCGGGTCCCCGAATCCCGCCGTACGGGTCGCTGATGGTCGGAAGCGAGATGGTTTCCGGTCACTTTTAAGTATAAACTGGCCACTTGTTAAAACTGTATCTTTGCCCTTTCCTCAGCGAGGGCTTCTGTCATGGGTGGATGTTGTGTCCCTTGCTCCGTCTTCAGCCTGTCAGTCAAAGACAAAAAGGCTGGGACCCCATTTACTCTCAGCTATGCCCGTCGAATTATGTCTTTGATTTACAGGTTAGTTCCGTGGTAGCATGAGGAGTCCTCAGGCAGGACATTTGCGTTTGGTTGCTGCCGTGTTGGATAGCTGGTTCTCCTGCTAGGAACAATTCACCGAGTATTAAAAAGGAGGAGGTTCTGTTTGCTGTGTGGAAGAACTCTTGTTCCCTTGCATTGGAGGTGGAGGTCTTTTGCAGAACTGTTGCCCTTATTCTGACTAGTGAATGCTATCCCTAATGGGAAGTTCATCACCAACACACGACGTCATGGAAATGAGCACAAGGTATTTCAGCTGTGAAAAGCGAGCTTTTGAGTCTTTACTCTTAGTAAATACATCATTACTGAAATCTGTGGTCTTATTTCTTTATGTCACGAATCTGTGTAGCAGAGGAATCACAGAAATAGGATGGATGACAGTTGTCAAAATGTATCAGATGTGTTTACAGATGAGGGAACTTTAGAAAGGGTCTAATCTGGCTGTGTCAGGAACTGGAAAGATTTTCTCATTTCATTCTGCATAAAGGTTGTGTCATGAGCTGTAACATGCAGACTTGACTTTATTCAGAGTAAACAGTGGTGGTAGTTTTGCTCTGATGGGTTTAATGTCATTTAGAATACTGAATTGTTAACAATTCTTGTTTATTCCTATTTCTGCTTAACCTCTTTCATCTTCATTATGAAGCCGAATAGATTTATATGTTAATGGTCTTACCACTGATGCTTTTCTTTATTGTATTTCAATTGTGTAAATAAAAAAAAATCTCTACTGTGCCTAAAGTAAATTATTGCCTTCTGAAGTATGTTGCATTGTATAGTGCTTAAGGTTGGCTAGTAATTTAGCAGGATTTTAGTCACTGGAACTTTCCTGATTTAGACTTGGAAAAATATTAAATGGTCAAAATATTTAATCTGTATTGAATTTAATAGTTCTTGAGTATGAAGAATAGATGAAATGAAGCTTTCAAGCTAGGCAGAAAAATGGCCAGTGCAGTAATGAAATGAAGGTGCATCTTTAGCTAATGTAGAAGTTTAGTGTGCCATTGAGTAAAAGGCAATTACAAATACAGTTAAATTCTGGTTCAGAGCCAGTTATGCTAACATCCCCCTCTTCTGTTTCTAGAAAATATTTCCATTCAGTCTGCAGAACGTTTTATGTACATTGTGCTATCAGAAGACTTTTGTGAATGTAAATACTGTTATTTTAAGCTAACACTGTAGCTGATAGCTTTCTATGCTTTAGATATGGAGTAATACTGGATGTGAAATATTTAATAATGTAAATTGTATTTACATCACATATACAAGTCTGCCTTTATATAAGGTATAAAATATCCATTTATCCATCCCAAATGTTTGTGTATATAGGATAAGAATACTCATACAGAACATAACAATAAGAAACATTAAAATGCTTGTGTATTTTCTTTGATTTTATGTTCCTGTGATGTGATTGTTTTAATCAGTGTTTTGTTCCTGTGAGAGGAGCTAGTCTCTATTCAACCCTATGAACACCAGTAGGACTGACTAGTAGTAATTTTCCTGTATAACAACACAGACCTGCTAAGTTAATTTTGTGCTGAAGTTTTTTGGTGGTGATCACTTGTAAAACAAACTACAAAATGAAAAGGGATAAAACAACCCATCCAAACCAGAAAAGTACCCTACAACCACAAAGCAAACAAGGTCTCAGAAAATGAGTGAGCAGGTAAGTAATGCCAGTTTATCCTCATGCCTCCTGCTGGCTTTCCCCTTCAGGGAAGCCTGTCCTGCTGGCTTTATTATATCCACAGTCCATACCTCCTTCTCTGTCATAATAAACAGGTACTGTGCAGCTTTAATTTCAAGTCCAGTTGTGTAGCAGCAGATTTCAACTGGAAAAACTCAGCTCTGGAGGTGCTGGGAAAACTGGGAAGGCAAAGATATCCCTCTGGTGAATGAGGAGTGGTTTGTATCAGGCTGTTTTCCCCAAGGCTTTTCCCCCTCAAATGTTACAGGCTTTCTTGAGAGCTCTGTGTCTTCTGCATGCACCTGTAGGGAGCTGATCAGGCACTTAGATCCTCAGCAGTGGAGGCTGGAAGTTGTGGGCACTAGGATGTGAGGCTTGAGAGATGGGAGGATTTGTGAGAGAAGATATGGGGGCTGTATCCTCAAGGCTCTGCAGCATGGGAGGTTCACTGGGTACAGATACTCGTTTCTCACTCCAAAGCAATGCAACATTGCTTTGGGACTATTTCAAGGCTGTTGTATTTCCCTTGATGCTCAGTTCATCTAGGGTGTCAGGAACTGGATAGCAGTGCTGCCACACTGCAGTGCATGCCATAGCATGTTCTGGTGCAAGCAATCAACTTAAAAACTATCCAAGGAGCAGCATTGTTGTGGTGTGAGGAGCTCTTGGGATATTGCAAATGGTGATAACCTTGTGCAGACCTACTGAGTTTGCTCCAAGTGGGATCATTTTAGTGTATTGGTAACCTTGTTTGCCCCTTCTATGTTTCAGAGCCCCCCTTCTATATTGAATATCTACTGCAAAAAGTCCTTAGCACAGCCTGTGATCGCTGTCCCTACAAGTCATGCGCTGAAATGGAGGTTATCCAAAAACTCGATAAAATCAGAATTTTGCTAATGGAAATTGGCCAGTCTTGCTGAAATGAAGTAGCAGAGATGTGGTCAGGGCTGTTGGCTCACCTTGGCAACAGTTGATACTCAGAGTAAAGGAGAATAACCTGGGATAATGTTTCAAGCATCAGAGCTTGTGTTTGTGTGTAGGGTTTAACATTTGTGAGAGTACTTTGTGGTGGAGAAGATTCTCTTCTGAGGGGTGCCAATCAGTGGTATTTCAACAAGTATTTTTAGATCTCTTGACTGTGGAAATTATGTGGGATACTTACGTCAACTTTGAAAAAATCATATTGTGCTGGTTTTCAGTGACTAAAATATGAAGTGGAGAGCTGCTTTTCTGTGTGTACTGCAGCACAGCTACTGATATTCTGCTGCCTGCTCTGTAATCGAGCAGTACTGTGCAGTGGCTGTGCTGCTTCTGGCTTCCACTGCCACAATTATCACAAGAAGTCCTCTCCTTTAGAGGAAAGAAACTGTGCTCTGTGTTAAGTAAAAGATTTGTAACATATATCTGATGCAGTATACCCTGTCATTTCAAAAGAGACATGTGAAGATGTGCTCGTGTAAGACAGCGTCTTTAAAATTCAGGGCGCACTTCTCTCCTCCCCAGTTTTCTGCCTAAGACGTAAATCAGATCTTGTTGTAAACCATCTAAAACACTTTTTGAGGTGACACCTTTGTAAATACTTTCAGAAGAAAAATGTTACTGGAATTAATTTTGTTCGATATTCCTTCCAATCAAGTTAAATAAAGCTGTTTTGTGGAACTCCTGTTTCAACTTCATAGCTGATCAAGTTTACCAGGAGTACAGAAAATACTGTTTGTACATTTTGTATGCTCACTGTGGGACTGCTTGAGATCCCTTAATGTACACACATGTTAATTTTAGAGATTAAAGCACCTAAGCATCCATTTAAAAGCATGCTTTGGTCTTGATTTTATTTTTTAAGTAGTATTCCTTCCACAGTTGTTTTTCTTCTATTAAACAGACCAGTTAGGTCAAGGAAGAAGGAATTTTTATTTTCTGCTTTTTTTTTTGTATTTTTATTTTCTGCTTTTCTATTCATGTTCACACTTGGCAGTCAGGGAAATATGGTGAACTTCAAGGAAACATTTTCAAGGCAACATTAGGAAACGTTTTAAACCCCAGGACTCAAGGAGAAAGACATGTGCAGGTATTTTGTGAATCTTGCCTCAAATACAAAACCAGCGTGTTCTCATGGAAGATGTGCTGACAACAGGCATCTATCCCTGAGGTTACTGCTGCATGAGCTTGTCTGCTCGTCTTAAGCTGGAAGAGAATGAGTTTCTCAGATAAGGGAAAGATATGTTACTGAATTTAATCATGTTATTGTGGGTTAGCAATTTGCATCTGATCAAATGAGGCCACTTCACAGTGGATATGCTTCATGCTCTTACCAGGTACATGTTAAAAATCAGCTTATATTCAGCCGAAGGCTGAAGGTGACTGTTCTTTGTATTTCAATCTTTCACTTAGTAAGGCAAGAGGAATCTTTTTCTTCTTGAGCTTACTTGGGTTCTTGGAAACTGAAGAGAGCTGCTGACCTAGGGTTAGAAACCTTGTACAGAGGCTTTCGGTCTCTCTTTATCTGTTTTCTCATGTGTGTCACATGCCTCCTGAAAAGTTAAAGTATAACCTGAATGGCAGAAAACTTTGGTGAGGAGAGGATGTGCTCACAGTGGCAGCCCTAAGAATCAGGACTGGATGTTGGGATGAATGTTTGGGGAGAGATCCCTTGAAGATCATCTTTTACCCCAGGGAAGGCATTGCCTAGGCTTAGTGTGGAGTGCAGATATCTAATACCTGAACAGTTGGGATATTTGGCCAGTTGTGGTATGCAAAATGCACTGTGGCTGCTTGCATTTAAGGTGAAGAAGTGGTAAGGGCAGAAGTGAAGGGAAATGCCAGTTTCTCAACTGCTGACACAAGAGGCTGGCTTAACTAGCTTTGTTCCCCTCCTCCAGTAGCATCTTAAATGACCACTAAGTCTCAGATTAGAAAACACTAAAACTAGGAAATAGATTAATAACAAAATACTAATTACAAGCTGCATATATTTTGTTCTCGTTCGGACTTCTGCCTCTTTTCACCTCAGTCTTGACTGAACTATGTCTTGGACATTGGTCTTTCTCCATTTCCTAACTGAGCATTGGTGAAGACCATTTGCCAGGTGGGATAAGATGACCCTCTGGAGCTGGTTTACAACAGCATGCAAAGGGCACAGGTGTGCTGCTGTGTCAGTTTTTTCAGTCTTTCTCTTAAAACCAGCTGGGATAGGGAAGATTCTAACACAAGGGTGGAAAAGAGGCAACAACTGCTCCCTAGTGCCCTTTTAGCGTGAAAGGAACTGAGAGCACGCAAAAAATTGTCTACATCTCTTGCAATCTGCATAGCCGAGTTAACAGCATTTTATGATAAGTGGCATTAAAAGAATCTCTTCAATCATGTGGCATCTTCATGAAGGTATAGTCTTCACTGATCGCTGGGAGATGATAGTCTCCTGTGTGTGGGTCATAACCAAGGTTTTTACCCCTCTTGTAGGAAAGAAAGTGTGACATAAGTGCAAATAAATGATTTTGATTTTTTGCAGAGGCAAAAGCAATTTTTGTTCATGTTTGTCAGAAGTGCAGTTAGATTTGTCAGCAGTGAGTGATGGCAGCAAACATTCCAGCTTGCCTCCAAGAACAGCAATACAAAGAATTTGAAGCAGTAACAATATTTGCCACTGACAGGCACAGTTGCTTTTTTGTGGATATCTGGGAGCTATAACTGGTATAAATTCTGAACAACAAGTTTTTGATCAGAGTTTCTTGTACACTGAAACATTAGAGGCACATAACCGAAAATACAGAAGCTTTAGTATTAGATCCTTCTGCAATTTACATGTAGATAACTTCTCTTGAATCTCAGTGCATAATTATATCTCTACTATGGGTTGTTTTTCTATTATTCAAGATTATCTGAGCTGCCACAGCTCGAGGTTCTCCCTGAAGAGCTGTGAAGACCGTGTTGCTCTCCAGTGGTTGCAGGAGGTAAGGCTTGATGCAGCCCCTTCTCCCCACTGCTTGTATCAAAGTCCTCTTTAGGCATGGTAATGCTTTTGAAAAAAGATGCACCGAGTCAGCAGGTATCTGTAAGGGTCTGGTGATTGTGGCTGTGAAATTCGGATGTGTTTGAATGTTTTACCTAAGTGTTTTGAAATGTCAAGAGTACCATCCATCCTGACTTACAGAAAAACAGACTAATGAGATGTGTCAGCATCCTGTGTGGATGGGGGCAGGGTGGTCACCTGCTCAGTGTTTCATTTGGGCAAGATGACTGTGAGACCCTGCAAAGTTCAGGGTAAAATAATAATATTTATGTCAGGTAAAAGTAATCTTGATTACTCTATTACCCTACTGGTTTGTTTGTTTGTTTGTTTGTTTGTTTGTATGTTTTTCCCTGTTCTCTTTCTGCTGGCACAGACTGTGCTGGGTGGCTGGGGAACACAAACTCTTCTGGCATGTCCTCTGGTATGAGGTGGCCAGCTTTTTTATGGTTTGGAATGATATTGATGGTCTAATGTCTGGGTTTTTTTCAAAGTTATTATCAGTACAAGTTCTGTGTGTCAGTGATTCTGCATCACACATTAGAAGCAGCGTTCTTTGCTTACTGTTGAAATAGTTCAATGAGAACATATGAATAGAAAAGACAGGCAAGCAAGGGGTGGCAGTTTTGGTACCAATGCAATTTCACAAGGAATTTTGTTGTCTTTTCTCTTTGGAAATCACCACAGGCATAGAGGATGCCTGGCATGACTGACTCAATCTCAGTCTTCTTTGTGCCTTAGTTTCTTGTTATTAGTAAAAATCACCACTGAGAAGATTCTGCTACTGTGAAGGAAAAGTGCAGAGAATATTTTAATAGTTTTACTTTCTTCTTTACACACTGGAATCCCACATACAGGGAGTTCCACAGTTTCCTCATGCATGTTTAAATCATGTCTCAGAATAAGAGAAATTATTCCCTGAAATACAAAGATAGAGATGCAATGATAAAAGTAACTGTCAGTGAAATTTGTGAGATTTTGAGTGTTTTTTTTTTTTACCAGTGGGTGAGGCTGAAGTTTTAACACCACTGTTTTGTGGGATAGTAATTTCATGTTGTGTAACTGAATACAAATGTTTCCTTAATAAGAAATAGTATTTTGAATATTGTAAAGTATTGCTAGGATGTGTCTTCTCAATAACTGTCTTTGCTAGAATGGTAGGAGAATTTAAAATAACTTTTTTTTTGCTTACTAAGCCATGCCATGTAGTTAGCACTTTCTTCCTGGAGCAGTAGGGGGAACGTACAGTGAGACATGGTCTCTCTGTCCCACACTGCAGTGTGCAAAATAAAACCAACACATTCACATTTAATCAACAAAATGCAGAAGAACATCAGTGACTGGTGTGTAAGTGAAACAGATCTTGTTTTGTTTCTGTGGGTATCAGTTAGTCACACAGAAGTAGTGCCAGCTTTTCTACAATTGCCTGACATAGAGATAGATGCCTTGCAGTCCAGCACTTGTTTGTCACTTTAGCAGCTTCTACAGTGGGACAGTATTCATGAGAACAATTTTTGTAGGCAAAAACATAAGAACAATAGCTGCCACTTTTGGGGGGCTATAATAACAGCTGACATGACACCAAATTCAGCAGTCAAAAATATCTGTGTGATAAACGTGTTCTGCATAGGCAGGAAGAAACAAGGTTATAGGAAATTGTTATTGGAATAGAAATAACAGACTTGTGGAGTATTTGAATTATATTCTTTTTAAATTCGGATTATTGTCTCCATGGACAAGAAACTAAGTCCTTTGTCTTTCTGTTGCAAAGAACAGCTTCCCCTGCTTCTGTCTTTCACCTTGATTTACCAGTTCCTAAAAGTTTCCACCACCCACAACCCGGTGCTGACAGGTGCTGCCTCTCACCTGAGAAGGTTTTTTTGGCATCTGAGCAAAGCCAGGATGGTTCCAAGAAGTGAGTTGTATCAAGCTCTCTGCTATGCTTTCTTGAAATCTCTTTACAACGTTGGTAACTGGCAAGATTTTGTTGTCACTTGTACATGTGCTCCTCACACAGGGTTGAGACCTGAGTTTGAGAGGAGGCAGTTGTGGAATAAGCACATTGTTTTACTACTCTGACAAAAGTTTAATCTCAGTGGCATTTTCAGTGAAGTATTTAGTTGGTTTTATGTTAGGAATGGATTATTTACAAAATAGCTGGGCAGGGAGTGGTACTCACAGAACAAATAATCTGGAGAGTAAAATTCACTGCCTGGTAAATAGATGCTGTTCTGCTGGATTTTGAAGGTTAATTCACTTGTGACAACAAATTTACTGAACCCTTGTACCTGTTAGTGGAAGCTGTTTCTTAGCCCAGGCTCTCTTCTGAAAAGTCAGGGAAGACTGTTGCCAAAAATACATTGCCTCCTTCATGTGTATCTGCCAGTGTTATTCTTCTGTATTTTTACATTTTCTGGATCACATTTGTAAATGCCACAATGTTATTAAATGCAGTAAGGAATTTTGAGCCTGAGCCTTTTCAAAACACCTTATATATTTGATAGTTTCCAAATTTGTGAGGAATATACATTTAATTTACTTTGACTTTTTTTGTCTTAATATTAAACTTCCCCAAACCAAATGATATACCCAAGATGTGGGGTTTAAATTAACTGTGTTGTTAAAGATTCTATGTGCATCATGACTTAGAGAACTGAAGAAATGTCTCCTCTCTTACAGAAATGTGTTTTGAAATTACAATTTGTAGTGCTTTTAACTTCACTGTTTGCAAAATGTGCAGGAGCCAGATAAACCTGCAGGATTTGCATGTCAAAAGTGAAGCAGTTGATCAAATGTTTTCAGGTGTGGTATGGGCAGCTCTGTGGAGAGGAGAGAGAAAGAATGAAATGGACAATACATAAGGGTAATTCAGTATCTTTTTACTTGTGGCTTTTGTGAGTCAGTAACTCAATTCAGGAATGTTAGTGGTAGCAAAAACCCTGGGCCTCGAGCACAAAGTGTTAAAACGTGGCTGATGTTTTTTATGTATCCATCTTATTGAGAGAACACATCTTATGACTTAAGTTTCATATTATCTTGATTTGGATATTATAGGGCTTTAGTATTCCCAACCTTTCCTGTCATTTTGTCACTGACAAAAATGATTCCTTAACTTGGACTTTTCTTATGGTCTCTCTTATTTCCTGTGTCTTTCTTGAATGCACTAATCCTAAAGTTTTTAAAGTTTCTTGTCTGCCTAGTGTCTTTCTTTCACATTTCCACAGATGTAGGCATGTACTGGTACCTATATTTATGTATTTGTTTAAAAAACAAACCAAAAAGATCAAGAATATGATATTGTAGTAGTTCCTCATTCTCTTTAGATGCATTTCTGATACATTCACTATTTGTTTAAATGTTTAGTGTGAACTGATTCTTGATTTTCAGAATACTTCAATATGAAAAGGGCTTTAATTTTCAGATAACTTGCCCCCTGCCATTTAAGATATATTTTTCAAACCAAAGAAGGATTCAGCTGCTGGCTCTGTATTCTATTTTCTGCTTTTATCAAAGATCAGGATAGTAGGTAAGTAGTGCCTTAAGCTATATCCCTATACATACGTTTCTTTCTCGTAAAGTGATTGAAGTAATTTTAAAAAACACAACTTCTAAGAATTTTATATCTTCCTCAGGTTTAAATATAGGAAGCAATCATGTAGGTGAGTTATGGAGTCCCCTGTCATTTGAAAAACTAGTCTTTGCCACCTTATAATAAACATCCAGCTAGTTTTGACATTTGTCTTTTTCCTCTTTTTCCATCACTCCTTGTTTTTTTTCTGATCTTACCAGGGCTGGTGGTATTTTTTTTTCTGACTCCTTTTTGTAACTAGGCATATTTAGTTCCTCTTTAACTGCAAAGAAAGAAGTCAGCATAAGAATTAAAAATAACTTGATTGGCCTGTTCATTAAAACTGAACAACTGTCTGGTGTTTAAGCTGTTACTTTGAAGAAAAGTAGCCTTTAACTGACTTGTTTCAAGTGTTGCTTATTATTTCCATAGTGGTAGTTCCCTGAAATAATTACATAAAATGTATTTTTTAATTTGTATGGTTTTGTTTTCAGTTCTTAAAATGAAAACTCAGTTTGTTTATATGAAACTTCTAAATGTTCTAACTGACAAAATGGGGATTTTATGCAGTTATGGGAATGCATCATAATTTTTTGGGAAGCTGATGCTCAATTATAGAGTGTTTCCTGCATAATTGAGATACTCAGGGTTGTAGTTACAGGCGTTTAAGGGTTTGTAAGGTTAAAGATAAGCATTTTCATGATATTTAAGAATATGCCTTTTGTCGTATGCCATCCTAATAAAGTACAATACACAGGGAACAAAAATTAAGGTCTTTTCCTGGGATTTTTCTGAAGTCATTGTTTGTGACAGTATTCTTTAAATAGAACAATTTTTAATGTAATGTAATGAATCTGTGTGTTTAAGTTCAAACACATAAATTACCATATTGGCATGTGGATTCCAGTTAATAATCAATAGCACACTAAAGATTAAAAGAAAAACAAAAACTTGTCATGAATGGACAATATGTCCAAAAGATCTGTCTGTCAGCAGAAGGTGCACATTAAAGGCTTGAGCCAGCGAACTGTCCTGCATGGAGTCCCTAATCCAGCAAAATATTTAAAATTATACATGTGTTTCTGGATCAGAACACGACAGAAGTGTCAGCTAGACTTTGGCAGAATGAATGGGTGATGCATCTGGTCCCAGTTAATTTGGTGCTCATCTGAAAGAGTTCTCCAAGTCAAGGGTCAAGGTCACTGAAACCTTTGCTGCTTAAGTGAACGGATAGAATCATGGGATGCTTTGGGTTGGAAGGCAACTTTATCAGCTTGTTTGAACCCCTCTGCCATGGGCAGGGGCATCTCTGACTAGACCAGGTTGCTCAGAGCCCCGTGAAACCTGGTCTTGAACAGTGCCAGGGGTAAGGCAGCCACAACCTTTCTGGGCAACCTGCTCCAGTGCCTCACCACCCTTTCAGCGAAGAACTTCTTCCTAATATCTGATTGAAACCTACTCTCTTTCAGTTTGAAGCCATTCCTGCTTGTCCTGTCACTGCAGTTCCTGATGGAGAGAGCCTCTCTCTGGCTTCCTTGTAGATGCCATCTAGATACTGGAAGGGTGCTCTGGGCTTTCCATACAAGCTTCTCCAGGCTGAACAGTCCCACCTCTCCCAGCCTGGCTTCAGAGGAGTGGTGCTCTAGTCCTCCTGCCAGCTTTGTGGCCCTCTGGACTTGTTCTAGCAGTTCCTGTCCTTGTGTCAAAGGCACTAGAACTGTACAGAGTACTCCAGGTGGGATCTGAGGAGAGCAGAGGAGGAGAATCACCTCCCTGGACCTGCTGGCCATGCTCCTTTTGGTGCAGATACTAAGTAGTCTGTGTGCTTAAATTTATGCCTATAACATCTTTGCTTAAGTGGATCAAAGGGTAATTATAAAAAGAACCCATTTATTTTCTTTAATTAAAGATCATTCTCAAGATATATATTAATATCTGTTTTAGGGGGGAAGAGAAAGCCAGTATAAAGGATTTTAAATACTGTAAATTTTCTCCCTGTGTTTGTATTAAAATATTGTTGGTTTTTCCCCCCAGAGAACATATAAAATATGTTTTTATTTGGTGGTATTTGTCTGCTTATTCCTCATATTCGTTGTTGGATGAGAGGTTAAACGTGTTTAACTGCAGGGTGTTTGGCATTCTTTTTTTCTGGTGGAAAAACTTACTTTGTGGTCATTGAAAGATGTTGCATTGTGAATGCAAGTAATGTGCAAAAAAATGTGTACTCAGAGCTGGTAGTTTTATCACCAGAAATAACACATACCATTTACCCAAACAGGTTTGAGATCCCACTGTGTTTTCAGAGTTAACTGATTTATTATCACAAAGAGGCTATTAATTATATATCATAGTAGAGGAGGAACAGTCTTCCTCAGAGTGAAAATATTGAGAGGGTTGAGTTTTTTACATTTTTTCAAATTTTTCTTTCATGTGGATTCTAAAACCCTCAAACTTTTCCCTGCTGCATATTTGACTATAATAGCACTGAAAACAGAAGTTATCACTGTACAAAATAGGATAGCATCTTGGTTGAAATCAGTAAGAATTTTCTGTTGAATTTGTTGAAAGTAGCATACCTGTACTGTTGCCATTTGGGAAAGCTACAAATTTGGCTTAGTTTTTTTGAAAACTGGAGTATGGCATTGGATGGAATGACAGGATCACCTGTTGAGAAAGAGATTAAACACTCTGGGGCTGTTGCTGTGAATTGGTGTTGAAAGGAGGAAAACTAGTGATGCTTTTTTTGTGCTTTGTTCCTTAATTCCCAGGTAGTTTAAAATACATACGCTTCTGGAAATTCCTTCCTACTTTGATTTTGTATTCCAGCTTTCTGTTTTTGTGAACTGCTGATGTCAGTACTTTGAAAATGCTTTGACACCCAGGAGATGTTAATGAAATTAAGTAATAATAGAAACATTAGAATTTCCAAAGAAACTTATAAATGCTCCCAGACAAGTCTAAATGTCTTCTGCTTTGTTGATCAGAAAAGATTACTTGAGTTCATTAGTTTGTTTCATCTTCAGCAATGGTTTAAAACCTTAAGCCTTCCTTCTTTAAAGCAAGGCAGGTACTACTTTGTGAGAAAAAAAATAGGGCAAGTGTGTGGTTGTTGCAAGGTCATGGTAAAGATCTGCTTTGCAGTTGGAACTCTTATGTCTTGTTCTGTAGTCAGTAAAATACTAATCTCTAGTCTTTCCTGTATGAAGGAATTGTAAAGATTTCTCTTTAATAGTTGGTTAGAAAATACAAAGAGAAGAAAAGAGAAACTTTTTCTTTTTTTCCAGACCAAAAACTACACTCACTTGTGTGAATACAATATGTAGGAGAGATTGTAAATCCACACACTCACTCCTAAAGGCATGATCCAATGTCAAGTGGATCATCCATGGAGTAAGCTGAATAATAATAAAAAAGCTGAATAAACCCAATATTATTCTGCAGTTTGACATTGTAATAAAACTCTCCTAGTGCTCCATGGCTTTCCAGTCAGTTAAAGAATTAAATAAATTCTCTGTTAACATACAGTACTCATACATCTTTAAATAGACTTGAGTACTGCTATGGTGTGTAAGTCATTAAGCCTAATGGATTTTTATTTGTGTATGCTAGATTCCTGTTCTACTGGTGCATCACAATGTGTTTATTGAAGATTTCCTTGAGAAAAAGTCTTAAGGGAACATAATTTGAACATAAATGTTTAATCGGGGAGAAAGGGCCTTTATTCTCGTAATGAAAATGTCACCTTTCCCCTTGAACTGAGGTCCTGCATAAAAGGTAGACAAGAATAAAAGCACTTTTGCTTGTTTGATCTTCCAGGGGCAAGTTTATGATCTGCCATTGCACAGTTTGGGAGCTGATAATCTATGAGCCCAGTTGCACAGAAGAGAGGAAGCAATTTTTTCCTTTGCATGTAAAACCAAGGATTTACATTTAATCTTGTGAAAAATTTACTCTGTCAGTACTAAGATGTGAACACCAGGGTGCAGAAGTATGTACAGAAGAATTGTACCAAGTTAGAGCTGGCAGTGCCGGGTTTATGGTTGGACTTAATTATCTGAAGGGTCTTTTCCAACCTGAATGGTTGTGTGATTCTAAGTTCATCTCTGAGAGACTTATTTAGCTATTAATCTTTATTCTTTCTCCTGATGCCCCAGAAGTTTGGGCTATGCTCGAGCCAGCTATGGCCTCAGACACCTTTAGGTTTTGCTTCTGCTTTACTGAGCTTCTGGAGTTGTCTTTCTATAGTAATGGACTTAAATACCTCAGCTGCTTCCCCCATACTGTGTAACACAGCATTTGCCATTTGTTTTCTGTCTGACTGAGCAGGTACTGTTCTCTTTCCCCACGACCACCCTTTGGCTTCCCCTAAGCTATGAACATCATCTGGTATAGCAGAGAGCTGTAATTAGTTTCTGCATTAGGTTCTGCATTCAGCTATCAGCATCATGTTCTGCTGCTTTCTGAAACTGGGTTCGGAGTGCAGTTTTATCTAATTCATCCTTTTTGTGATATTTCAAGGTTGCAATGAATTAGGGTAGTTATGGGAAGAATTTGAATCTTCAAGGCAAAGTACAGGTGCATTGAAAAATACCTATAAACACCTATAGACAAACAGGTAGAGTATGTTGCTATGGAAACTTTATTAAATTGGCAGTGATGAGAATGCCGGATTGATTACTGCTTCTTCATAAGATGTTTTATTAAAAAAGAAAAAAGTAAAAATCACAAAATGTTGTTCAGTAAGTAGGGACTGTGCTATGGTGTTGACAGATGTGAACTAATATTTACCCATTCAAGGAAATAGTAAAAAAATGTCACTTTTATTAGACAACAACTTAAAGGTCTAGTGGTTCCTTCATCTCCTTCTTTGCATACATTATAGACTGTGTAAGCATAATTTGAGATTCAGAATATGATTTGTTCAAAAAAGCATTTCTAATTTTTATTCATTAAAAGTCAAATTAGGATATATAAACTAAGGAATGAGCAAAAAAATAATGGAGTGAAATTGTTTTAAACTGTTTTAATTATGTCTCGTGTCATTCTGCAAATGTTTTAATTTCTTTTATGGTAAAGTGTTTAATGAACATAAACAAAATGTTGTTTAATAATTTATGTAGTTATATTAAAATGAGCTATTTCTTAAAAGGAAAACCGAGATTGTTTTCCAGTAGTCCACATAACCTTGCCTAAGCCTTTAGTTTTTCTAATAGTTTCATTTTCAATTTCCTCTATTAGCCTTGCTGTCTTCATGTTATTGTATTTTGGTATTTTTGTATGGCTTCATAATATTTCATTGTTTGTTTCCTTTAGCAATCCTCAGCTATTGATATGCATTTTAAAAAAAAATTGACTGATTTTTTTGTTTAAACAGAGAGAAAATGCGTGGGGAAGTAATGTTCAAACAGGAGCACTGTTTATCATGGTCATTGTGTCCCTGTCCTTGTCACTGCTGTCCGTGTTCTTTGTGGTAGGTCACAGCTGGCCTGCACATTGCTTGTCTCTCCTTCACGCCTTGTGTCATTGGTCACTGTCTTTTTTGAATCTGGAGGACTGGAGCCCAACACCGAGGTTCAGATCCAAATGTTCCTGTACTACAGCCTTAAAAGTCCACAAATCCATTGTTCTCCCTGCTTTTAGAGTCACGGTTGTGCTTTGAGGAGAGCTCATCACTGGATTGTCCATTGGTCCTCTGCTACTGCGTTATCCTTTTACTCATTTTCTTCAGATACTGACATTGCTCGTAGACTGCTCATCTCTTAATTATCATTAAAAGTCTGTACTAATTATGCAAGAATTATTGTTCTTACCAGTTAACCCTCTTTCCTGTTGGTTGTCAGTGTTTTTCTGTTTTGTTTCCTTTTTCAAAGGTCTTCTCTCCCTCGTTTCAACACAATCTTAGCCCTTCCTGGTCCACATGAATTGATGGAAAAAAATCCAGCAGGAGTCATGAAGTTAAGAAAAGTCAGAACACATGCATGAACGTTTTTTTGAACTCAGTTAAATCAGTGATAGAGTTGATCGTATTTTCTTTTTTTGTTGTTTTTTTGTTTTTACTGAGCTGAATATACCTGCTTATGTGTACTTTGCTGATGTAAGATTTTTGTGATTGTTTGGGCTAAACGTTTAAATTTGCTTTCTGTGTGATGAATATGTATTTAATTTACGTATCAGTCAGTTAACTTGACTATTTAGGAGATGCGTGGGAGAAATGGGTATGTATTTCTGCCTATGTTTAGGAGAGCTTGGAAAACCTGGGCCCTCTGATTGAGAGCTCTCGGTTCCAGATTCCTTGCTGTTTAGCTAGAATAGATTCCAGCTTCTCTTACAACTTGAGCTGTGGGTTTCTGAGCTCTGCATCTGGGAGTAGGGAAGCCATGAAAGCCCAGATCATTTCAAAATGTAAAGCAAGAGCTCTGGAGCCCTCTGTCGCTAGGCATTCTGCAAGCTGGAATATCCTAAAGCCGTGTACCCAGCAGCTCAGCGTGGGAATTACCAGAATTCATGTCTGAAATCATACTGGATTTTTAATGAAGTGTTCTGTATGCTGAGGTTATGTTGTTTCTTTTTTTTTTCCTTGAAGCATTTATGTTTGGACAAGTCAGTAATTGGAAAAAATTTAATTGTCATTGTAAGGCTCAATAAAAAATAAAGTTAATATGACTGGCACAATGTGAACTTTACTGTTTGGACTCAGAAATGTTAAGTTCAGTGGCACTTTAAGGAGAATGTAATGAAGAAAATGATCATGTGATCATATCTGAAAAGTGTACAGAAAGAGGGCACTTCTAGGAAGATTACCAAGTATCAAAGACCGTATAGCTGGAATAGTTGGGATTGCCTGCTTGGTATTGCCTGTGGTTGTCTTCCTGGAAGTAGGGTAGATGACTTGATGTGCCTTGGACTGACTTCCTCACGCATCTCATCTGCGTGTGTTGTGAGTGGTGGAGCAGAAGTGAAGCATGGCTCTTGCAAAGCCACTTTTGTCTCTTGTCTTTAATTGGAGGTTAACTGCTCCTGAGAACGTGTGTGTTGAGCAGCAGGCAGAACCGAGCTGCTCTGGCAGCCTTTCTGCTTTGCTGATTGCTTTGGAGCAGCAGCGTGTGAGTACTGTGGCAGCCGTGGTATTAAAAGTTTAGGATTTCTTGTGAGTAATTATTCATGAGAATAAATAATAAATCAGTGTACTAGCTTGTCTATTTTTTGGTTTTACTCTGCATCTGGCTTTGTCTCTGACCTCTTCTGTAGCATGAACAAGCACACCCGGCAATACTGGGCAGTGCACTCTGTTTTAGCAACTTGATGGGCACTGATTGCTGTAGTTTACACCCAGCAAGAAGAGCAATTTCAGGGAATACCTACAAAACTTAACAGTTTCAACTGTTGATTTACTTGAGGTGTTAGAAAGCTTTTTCCACTTGAGATTCTGTGCATGTGATTTGTCATTCTGGGTATTATTGCTTGCTTTCTTCTTCCAGCTCCCTAATAGCAAAGGGTCTCTGAACTGCTTCCCCTCTTGCATCTCAGCTATTCTTCTTTTTTCGTTTTCTGTCACTCTTGTTTTTTCCCATTATGTCCATCTTTTATCCAAGTTTCTGCAGGCCTTTCTTGAGTTGCCTCTTTAGACATGCATTATAAATAAGTTGCACTGTACTAAGGGTGAAGACAAGCTGAATAAGGTGAATGCTTGTTACCTGGGCATAACTTACGACACTTCTGCCCACCAGTACAACAATAATATATGGGCAAACTGCTGCATAGAATCGAGAGGTAAAATGCTAAAAAGGGGCTGTGAAGGTAGTTTTGTCTAGTGTTATTCAGCCTGTGGTTCATGAATCACTGCTGGTCCATGAATCGCTGTATAATGGTCCTTGAAACAACTGCAGCATGCCTCAGGCACACACATGCTCCCACACACTCAGCAGGATTGTGTACATGGGCAGGCACAGTTGGCAATTGCCTCCCAGCCTGGCTCTCCAGGCCTCATTAAAATGTTTATTGCTGTCCAGTTCTGAACTTATTCAAGTTCTGTTGTTTTACCCAAATATTAGATATCCCTGTTCTCAATTTCCTGGGATGCTAATACTTAGTTAAACCTCACACTTTCCTTGCTTAAGTCGCTGTCTCTGGTGGGCAATCAAGATCTGTTTCTGCTGTGAGTTATAGGTCTAATGTCCTGTCTGTTAGTAGAATAGCTCTAGGGCTCCTGGTTCCATAATCTCAAGTTTTACAGGTTTTGTTTGTGATCTTCCATACGTATATGGCTAATACATTTTTCCCTACCTTGCTTCCAACTCCCCCAAGTTACTGTCCTATATTCTTCATTTTTGCTGTCATGCTGCTGGTAGTATGGTGGTTATAAGAATCACTGTGTTTTATATGTTCTAGCACTTGCATTCTTTACATGACTGTAAAACTTCTGGCAGTAATCATTGGAGGCAAAGTTCGGTTTTGTCTTTGTAGGTTTGGAAGGTAGTATGGTTGATGAAATTGCAGCTAATTTTTTCTTATGGGCATGCATCAGAAATATGAGAAATTAACATGATAAATTCTTTCTGGTGAACGTGTCTAAGTACCTTGTTTTGTGATTGGTTTTGTACTGTAGCTAAATTCGGGTAATTTTCCATGCTATGTATGTGATGCAAATTTGAAATTCTTAGCCTAAAGTGTGTTAAGTGGGAGGATATTCTAAAGAAAAGGCACTTGCTATTTTGGAAAATAAGATTTCAAGTATATTCACTTATTTCAAGTATTATTTTATTTGAAATAAGATATTATCTTATTTCAAATAAGATAAAATCCTTCCAACTCTCTGACCCAGTTGGTTGAAGCAAGAACAATAGGAACAACAATCACCTAGAGGCAGTTAATTAGCACAGATTTCAGTGCAGTTAAGATTTGGCAAAGAAACAGATACCTACAGCAGTCCTATGCTGTGAATAAGTAGCAACAGTAGTAATAGGCAGTACTAATAATGAAAGCATTGCAGGAGAAAGTAGTTCCCGCAGAGTTACCAGAAGCTGATTTTCACTGTGTTGAAGGGATATTGTAAAGAATGAGGTCATCTGGTACGAATTCTACTGTCTGGTCTTTCTTTCTACATGGGAAAGAATAGAATTCTTCCAAGAGGAATTCAACATATTAAAAAACTGTCATGAGCAAATCCAGGTGTTCTTACTTTTACCATTACAAGTTGAAAGAGTTATCTAATGCAAAAAAACCCTTTCTGATAAAGGCCAAAACTCTTAATTAAAATTCCTGGCATCAAGACTGAGCAGGTGCTGATAAAGAACATTTCTGGTAAATATTTCTCCACTGGACCTGCAAAAGAACCTGACACTAATACACACTCTGCTTTGGGAGGATATAATTAAAAGAGAATAGGAGCTTCTGAATGAAACAGGCAATATGTGAAACCTTACAGGTCTGAGGAAGAAAACCCCATTTTGAATATGAACCTATATTCATTTCCCCAAAGTAATGGAGGAGAAGCTTTGCTCACAGAAGATACTCTTATACCAACCGCATGAAGGGGGAGATTTGTCCTAGGAAATAAATAGATAAATAAGTGGAAGTTCTCAGGAATGAGGGGATATCATCATTATTACTGGCCTGTGCTCCAGTCAGCAGTAGATTCTGCATGGGTTTTTCAGGGCTCCTAGCCTGGAGGCCACAGCATACCTGGATGGCTGGATTTTGGCAGTACTGCTGGTGTTCAAGTGGGCTTCACAAATTGCTGCTTTGTAAATGTGTGTGTCCCTGGTGGTGCATTTCCATTCTTGGGCGTGTCCAGATGGTGTGAACAGAGCAGGACAGCTTTCGTGGCTCGGTCCCAACATGTAGCAGTGTCCACTGGCAGTGAATGTGCATCAGCAGAAGAGGCTGAATCTTGATACTGGCTCAGCTGAGACTAAAATTTTAAAAACATCCAGCTTAATGTATAACCATGCATTGGGAGAGAGATGGAAGTACTTGAGAAGCATCATCAAATTTCATACATAGTGGAGACTGAGTAGAGCAGAGATGTGCAAATTAATACATCTTTAAGGCAGTCATTAAAATTGTATGTTTCATTGGGTGAGCTGATACCCAGCACATGTGGCCTGGCAGTCAGCATGTATGTAAGTCTGAGCTCGTCACAACAGGCACTAGCTTGGCCTTATAGAGATGTTAAAAGGGATGTGGAGAGGAGCTTTGAGTATGGAAGAGTGTTCATAATGGTGAAAGGGGCAGAGGGGAGTGTGTAGAGTTCGAGGAGGGGACTTCATCAGTGGGGAAGCAAATTCATGGTTGTGCTGCTGCTGGTACAGTTGATTGTGTTACATCCTACAGCTATCATCTCGCTGTCAGTTGTATTTTCTGCATTTACAAAGGCAGAATCTGCCTTTTATCACAGGTCTCTAGGAGGAAGATGACTTTCCTGTTTCAATTTTGGTATTTTTTGTTTCTTCTCCAAAATGTTTTTAAATTTATGTGCTCTTTAAAAACAAGAGGTTAATTCAGACTATTGTGTTGCATTTATTATGCAAAATTTTACAAAGGGAGTGAAGTCAAGATTGCTTTAGAAAAAGGCAGTAGTCAGACTGCACTGAGTGCATTCATTACAAACATTCCTTAATTACTGTGGATGTGTCAGTTATATATTCCTGTATATCAAAATGATCTGCTAATTTTTTGGCCACTGCTGACATGCTCCCTAGTCATCTTATCTAATAGCAGCATTATGTAAAGGTTTTCTTCACTGCTCCCCTTGCCTCAGTTACAGGTTCATTCAGACTTTGGCAGAGTACAAGGAATCCCTGCAGGCAGCTGTTTTCAGGCTTTGGGAAAAGGAGGGAAAAGACTGGGTCAGTCTGCCTTGAAACTGAAGTGAAGGGATTTTTTTTGGGGGAAAATGAAGGGTTACCTTGAAGGCAGCGTTGCAGGAGGACTGGTGCATGGGTAGTCGCTCTGAAGTCCTGATTCCTGTAGCCTTCAGTCCTCTTCTTTTAGATGTCTATGATTTATACTGGCTCCTGGTTCAGTGGTTCCTCTTCTGTTTTCTGAGCTTCTACTCCTGCAATGGCTCTTGAGCACTGTGCTACAATTTGTATGTTTGGGTTTTGTTACGGCAGCAGTTGTGTCATGGACAGAATTGGTTTCCCTGTGTCCCTTTTATCTCCTGATCCATCTGCTGCTGCTGCAGACATTTTCTGTCTCTGTCCCTGTGGTCCCATGCTCATGGGGGCTTCCCTTGACAGATTTGCCTATGAATGGTGGGTCCATGGACAAATTTCCCCAAATGAATGGACTCTGCAAAAATACTGATTTTTAAACTCCACAAGAGCTTTAACAGATGTGTACAATTGAAGATCTAAGTGAGGTCTGTCTGTCAGCCATTGCTTTGCAAGCCAGGTTCTAGGATGACCCTGCTTGAGCAGAGAAGTTGGATCAGATGACCCATGGTGGTCCCTTCCAGTTTCACCCATTATGTGATTTTGTAGGATTTTTTCTGGAAAGTCTATGCAATCTCTAGTACAGAGCCTTCTCTGCTGGGATCCAGGTACACTGAGCTGAAAAGAAAATGCTTTCAAAAGAAAATGCTGCCCTGAAAGAAAGTTAATGTTATATAAAGGATTCATCTTCTCTCAGAATGTACATTAAACAAAAAAATATAAGGATTTTTTCATTTAAATCTGAACATACCGTGAGATGGTTAAAATCATCGAACTGTCTCACCAGTTAAAATCCAGCCAAGCAAGAGACATGTAAAAGCTGTGTCAACTTTAATCATTGGCACTGATATCATTGGCTAGAATAAATATATATATGTCTTAAAATTGGAAAGGTTTTAGTGTGACTAAGAGTGGATTGGCTTCTCCTGTTACCTGAGGAGCTGATATTTATGACATCAGTCCTGATTCCCAGAGGGAAAGCTGAGCTAAAGTTGTGTAATTTCTCAGGAAATAAATGAGCAAATAGGATATTTCTTCTTACATCATCATTAGTAGAACTCGCAGAATGCTTATTGCATAGGTTCTGGTAGTGTGCTTGACAATATAGTATGAGTTGTATTTGAAGCTGATATATGTTGACCTAATACAATTGTTCCAGAGTGCTTTTTTGGGAAATGATCCTTAAGGTTCTCTAGAAGAAATTATCCTTAAGGTTCTCAAGTGTCTGCTGAGAAATGGAAACAAAGAAGGGCTTGATAATGAATGGAGTAATGAAAATATCTGTTTTGTTTTTCTGTAGTCTTTTCATTCTACCTATTACTTGAAAGTGTTTTATAATATTACAAAGCATAACATCCCAGGGTGCCCTTTACGTGTGCTGTAGTGATGTAGGATGATTAGGCAGTCTGACCTCATGGAGGACAAATTGCACAGTGCCTACGAGTCTTCAGAAAAACTTCCTTGTTAAAGTCATGTTTTGGATTTTAAAGGCTGTATGTGATGGCTTATTTGTTTTGCTTGGTTATTGCTTTGTTTTGTGCAATGCATTGTTTGATGAATAGAATTCTTTCAAAACCAGCATTCAAAAATCGGGAAAGGTGCAAAAGAAAAAGAAGTCTTATTGTACAACTTCTAAATCATTAGATGAAAAAAATATTATAAAAAGACTGTGCTGCTGTAAAAAAACCAAACTGTTTTAGCATTTCTGAAATGTATAGTTATAAATATTTAGAAAATCAAGCACTTAGAAAAGCATGAGCTTGCTGACATCAGATATTTTATGTATATAATAACTTTTTAATTAACAGGTATAGTGAGTTAAGGACTCAGGACAGATTGTCATAATTTCCTAATATTTTAAAAGCAATTTAAGCATGTATTATTTGCTTACATAGCAAGCATTGTAGACCTTGTCTGTCTAAAGTTTTCTCCAGAGTATTTTAAGTGCTTCTACCTGTTAATATTGAGCACTGTTACAATCCTGGGGGAAGGTGCTGCTCAGGAATGCAGCTAATTTAGACCATACACAGTATTTTTAAATGAGAGCTGGCTGCTGGCTTTAGCTTTGGCTGTCAGCCTTGCTTACTGCTGGTTGTTTGAGACTGGACAAGCTGCATGCTCAGCTAGACTTGGGTTTGCATTTATAGACTGCAACTGGACTGCTGTGCTCTTGGACTGTACTGTCCTGCTTCTGCAACTTTACAGAGCCCACTTGACTGTGTTAGGTTGTTTCTCGTAGTGGCTAAATGACAGATTCTAACATTTAGATCTCTTCTTTGGGCAGGCTTTCTTCTATTCTTCTTCTATCTATTTCTTTCTATTCCAAATGCTTTTATCTGTTCTTCAACTGGGCTTGCACTCACCACCATGCACTGATAGTGTAGCCAGTCTCAGCTTCTTCTAAGATATGCTTCAAAAATTCAAATTTTTGATTCTTCTCCCTTCCTTCAGGAAAAATAGCTTTAATGAAATTCATGTTTTTAACCAACTTTAGTTTCCGTAATTTCCATTTTGCTAATAAAGACAACACTCGACAGAAATATCTCACTAATTCTTTCTTGCATATAATGGCAGTTCTGGTAGCTTCCATTTTAAGCAAATAAAGATAATCTGTATACCACTTGAAAAGCACAGACTTCAAGTTTTTTAGACACAATTGTGCTAGAGAGGGTTTATTTTGAGTCATGCTTCTGTTTGACTGGCTTCAACTGCCAGCATTGTGGCAAAAGTTCATACAGAATATTCTGTAGAAATGAGAGGCAGAAACATGTCTACTTAATAGACAATTACTTTGTGTTTTTATTTGTATACTGGTTGGGTAAATTGAATTTGTTTTAGTTGTGGTCATGTAAATCACATTGCTGCTGCATGCCTTCTGTTTGGCTTGAGAGTGCACTATGTATCGTTTGGAAAGAGGAGGTGTGGGTGATACCTGTGGGAGGAGATGCCATTCTGTTTTGCACGTAGGATTTATTAGGAGTCCCATCTCAGAGCAAGGGTTATTAAAACAGTAGCTAATGCTACACATGGGTAAGATTTATTCTTACTCATTCTGAAATCAGCTACTAGCCATTTATGGGGACTAATCTAATTTCAATGTTAGAATGCTTCATTAGTTCCTAGCTTTCTCTATCATCACACTTAATGCTAGAGACTGCAAATGAAATATTTTGATGTTTTTTAACACCATGGGTACATTTCCCACTTCTTGTCAGTACTTGGTCACTTTGTATGTTTTTTATTTTTTTATGTATTTATTTTTAATGGAACCCAGCCATCCACCCAGAAATATGTCTAAGTGCATACAGAAGTTTTGGGCAACCCTCCTTCCCTTCCATATACCAGTTCCTTTTTTTTTTTCAAGCTGGAAACAAAATTCAATTGGAAATTCAGTTTCAGCAAGCTGTATTTGTGTTTTCAGATGAGCATCACACGTGTGTGTCTTAAAGGAATGGTGCTGTGCCAAGTGCTTTCAATGACATTTATGAGCTGGGTCTCACTATTAACTAGTTGCATTTCCAGGGCTTCCTCTGCTCTGTTTTGAGGTACTACATAGTCTGTTTTCCCCACTCCTTTCCCTGTTGTTTGGATGAAATAAATAAACACTGCTAGTTTGGATGAAATAAATTCTTTGTTGTCTGCAACCACCTGCAAAAAATTTCTGCTGCTCTGGCATCTTTTGTTTAAGCATTTACAGATGACCTGCTATTACTAACCATGTGAGAGTAGAGTGCAAGTAGAGATGAGGATAATGTGTCAAGTGTACAAACCAGGAGCAATGCTGAGGTCCTCATGTGCTACTCCATCATGCTGAAACCCTGTCTGTCATTGCAGGACTACAGGTTACTGTTTCTCCCAATTTGGGTTCCTGTGGCTCTGCTAATGGTGCACAGTAATTCTATTTCTCTGTGTTTGCATGGGAGAACTTTGGAAGATGATTTGTCCCAGAGGTAGAGTCAAGGTTTGTACGTGTAAAAAATTCTGCTTCTATGAAGCTGTGGAGGATCTGGGTGGGCCTCTTAGGGAAATTAATTTTTCCCAGTTGTCCCCTAAGCAGGGTGAGCTTAAGTTTATATCAGAGGGTTTTTCTTCAGTTGATACTTAAAACACAGCATTTTGTTGTACTTTCTTTAAAAATAAGTAAGTCACATTCAGTAAAAGTTCTATAAATAATATCCTTGGTTTAAATATATTTTAATTTTATTTTGCTTTTAGTTTTTGGTAGTGGTAATGGATTAATGGTCTCTTATTATGTGTGTTTGTTGTCTTCTCATTCACTAGAGCTCCTGCTTGACCAGACAGGATGTCTGTTCATTGAAAGCTGTTGTCAATCAGTGGCCATTGTCTTGTAGATTTGCACTTTGAAATACTACCATTATTGGCAGTGAGTTTTGTGAGTGCATGTTTGCTGTTTCACTTTTTTCATCCCCATTCCTTTATTGCTTATTTACTTGCAGGCATTTGAATTGCCTGACTTCATTGAACTTGAGTCTGAAGTTGCTGATTCTGTGTCTTCGGTCTAGACTGTCCTTTTAAATAACAGTAACGAAGTGCTGTCACGATGACTGTGTTGCTGTCTCCAGTGTGGGAAAATCGTCTCTTCTGCTTCCGAAAGCTTTGCCTGAGGTGGCTCTGTGTAATTGTAACATTTTAGATAATTGTTTGTAGTTTGTACTGTGCTTTTTTGCCTAAACTGAGAACTGCTTGAAAATGAATAGATTGAAACCCTATCTCTTCCTTCTGTGCTTTGTTAATGACATAATGGTGCATGATTGGAGTCTTAAATATTTTTTGGAATAGAAGGAGTTTGTGTCATTGTGTTTCTCTAAGGTGGATGTGTTATCTGGAGAAGACTTGTATATCCCGAAGTGTGGTGTTAGGAGGTATGAATTGGACCTCTTCTGTCACACAGGGGTTACATCAGACAAGGCAGATGTTTTGGTGGAATTAATGAATCATGATTTTTGGCTTCACTGTTAGAGTCAGGTGGTGTTCATTCAGAGGTTTATAGTGTTAAGTTTTGTTGTCCAGTAGACTTTGTACTGCAACAGTTATAGGCAGCCTGAGGTTATTAAGTCCCTCACTGAAAAAATCTAGGCTATTACATGTGAGGTTGCTACTAAAGGGTTATAGGAGCTGGTCCCTGTGCTGTGTAAATGGGGGTGTGGGAGGATTCCCATGCATTTGTGCCTTAACCTTGCTTCCCTCATATCAGCTGTATCTGTTTAACAGGGCAAGAGGTGCTTTGGCTGCACTGCTTCTCTTCTGTCAATAGCAGATCTATCTAAACTGGCATGGTTTTCTCATTTGTCCAGCTGCCTCTTTCCATTTCCCTAGTGAAGGATGTTGGTTTTCCATGTTGTGGCAGTTACTCTGTAGGTTCTTTCTCTAACCTTGATCTATAAAACGATCCAGGTTAAGAAAGGAACTTCACGCTAAAAAAAGGTAAGAAGCTTCAGACTGATCTGTCTACATTATAAGAAAAGTATCAGCACTTTGTGGAGATGTCCTCTGTGTCATTACTATTTTTAATTTTTTTGAAAATTAAAGTAAGAACAGAATGTAGGAATTACTCATATTGAGTCAGATCTAAAGTCTGTCTAACCCAATATCCTTTCTGACAGTGGCCAAAAATGAAAAGCTTGATAAGATTACAGCAACAAGGTAATGACCCCACCATCTGTCTTCTCCCACCTTTCGATGGTATATGACTCAGGATATTTTCCTGACATAGGGGTTATTACCATGTGAATATTGACTGCATTTCTCTTTTGTAAATGTGTTGGGCCTCTCCTTAAAGCTGTAGGGTTTTAGTAGCCACAGTATCTTGTGGCAGAGTCCCATGTCTTAGATCAAAGTTCTGTGAATACTAGATCCATTTGTGCTGTTGGTCTCTAGCTTTTGGGCCACAAGAGGTACAACTCTTCACCCAGGCTGTGCTGCTTGTGAATTTTATTATCCACTGTTATATCCTGGCTCCTTCGTCCCCTTTCCAGGCAGTGGGGGATTAGCTGCTCAGCCATTGATTGTCTGAGGAGAGGACCAGAACTGAAGGCAGTGTTCAAGGTGCAGGCCCACAGTGGGTTTAATGGTGGTATTAAGCTTGTCTCTATTTTATTCTCTCCTCTGCATAGATTTTAATAACCTGCTGTTTTGTTGTGACTGCTAAGCATTTAGCTGAGGGTTGCCTGAAGGCATCTATTTTGTCTTGGAGGAGAATACGTCATGCTGGGTTGGACAGCCCTGGAGAAGCAAGGCAGCTGCTGCCTCCTGCCTGAGGGCCGACCAGTGTTGAGGCTGCAATGGATCCCCAGCAGGCATGGATGTGCACTCTGTGTGTGTGCCAGGGATAAGGCAGGCACAGAGAGCACTGAGACAGTTCTGTTTGAGCAGGAGGGAGCTCTGGGAGTGAGAGTATGTGTATACACACGTTGGAGGAGCCTGCCAGCCACTGAGCTGAGATGCTGGCCCTGCTCAGAGGCTGTCCTGGTGTCCCCAGTTGTTGGCACCTGGACATAGGGGCTCCATGGTCCCACAGCCACCACCCCAGGTGCTCTCTTCTCTAGGGACATGCTGGTGTTCTCAAACTCAGAGGCGGCTCTTGGAGACCCACTGTAACCCCTTGCTCCCAGCCACTTCTGCTCTCCAGCTTGGTCTTTGTTAGCACTCCCATGCTCATAAATCTTATACAATCCCAAGATGCCCTTCCCTTTCATCCCACCATGTGTCCTACACTCCAAGGCTGAAACACTCCTTAGTTGGAAAGGTGCTGAGGGCTAGCTGCTTTCTGCAGCCCATCTTGCTGAGTTCCATGGCTGGACACTGTGGCTGAGATTCTCCTGGGACAGACAGATTGTTACTCAGCTGGAGTCTTGCTTTGAGGTCTTGCCTACTTACCTTTCACTGTTCCTCTACATTTGTTGAGATGGGATTTGGATGGGCATGGGAGTAGTCTGGAGATGTATTATTTGTGTAGATGAAATAAGATTATAATTCCAGAATTATACTTCCAAGTTGAGCCCATTACTTTATCTGTGACATGAAGATTGACTTTTTTCCAAGTGCACGGCCTTTTTTAAATGTAACTTTTAAACTTTTTTTTTTTCAATCCACCTATATTTTTACTTTCTCGGCTAATTTAAATATTGTCAACAAATCTTGCACCTTAGTATTCACTTTTTTTTCCCTAGTTGTATTAAGACTATCCTGAGTAGCATAGATTTTATTGTGGCTCTGCCAGACTACTGATGGCTTCCCTCTAACAGCAGATCATCATCTTTTCTCATTTTGAAAAATTATCTATGCAAGAATCAGTAAGGTACTATTTCTATCTAGCAAACAAAGGAGTTATCTTTATTTTCAGATTTTGTCTGGTGTAGTATTAGGCTTGTCATTGGCAATGATGCTTCTGTCATTTTCTTTTGGAAATTATTTCATAATCAAATAGCTTTTTTTGTCAGAATTTATGTACTCACCAATTTCATTCTGTCATTCATAATAATTTCCCCAGCCCTTGTAATTTTCTGAATTAGTCCTGTCATCTTTTAATGTGACAAGGTTCCTATGCACCTTTGTTAAGCAGGCGAGATATATTCAGCTTTTCTAACTTTTCCTTAAAAATTCAGTGCTTCTCTCACTTTTCAGGTCTTAAGGACTTCCCGCAATGATCCAGCAGAACTGAGTATCTTGTTCCATCTGTATTCTTTCCTATTTGCAAGAAATGCATCTCAGAGCAATATTACACAATGACCCACTCCAGTTTTTGGACAAGTCTGAAGTGCCTTATTAAAAACTTTATTTTGAGTGTTAGTTAAATATGTATGTATGATTTTTTTAAAACAAAATAATATTTGCTTGTGTTTTACTTAGGGAAAAAAATTACTGTCATAGTACACTAATTATGAAAAGACATTGCTTTGGTTTTTTTAGAAAATTATTATAGTAAGCACAGTAGCCTGACAAATAAAAAATTCATGTATTCTTCCCTAGTTACCTTTACCACAGTAAATTTAATATTTTTTTTATTCTTGACAGTTTCTACAATGCAAATAAAAAAAAAATAGGCTTTGTGTTATCATTTTCTCCTGTATGAGCATACCCAGTTCTGATCTTTTTCCTGAATTCTTTACGGAACTGTTGTTTTCAATTGAATCTATAATTAAATATGCCTCTCTTGATCATTCCATATTTGACTTTATTTTCTTCAGCTTTAAGGATGTTGTTTGTCAAGATTTTTGTATTTCTGTAGTGTATCTGCAGCTTCTAGTCAGACCTTTCTGAAGTCCTTCAAACTGTGCTGTGAGAGCTGCAGCAGGGCAGTGAATCACCTCATGGGCTAATGTGCTTATGCAGTGGCTGTCAGCAAAGGCTTGGCTGGGTTAAAGTCCTTTGCACAAATAACATTCACTGAGGAGATTTTTCTTTTTTCCTAGCCCCAGGCTATAGTGATCTGTTCCTGTCTGGAGTTTTTGTCATTGGAGATGGGGTGGGAAATGCATGCTTTTTGCCAGAATTGAGCTGGGACATTCACATTTGCTGGTATAGGAATTCTATAACGTTCTGCCTGGGGCTTTGGAAATAATTGCTGATGAAAGTTAGTGTACTGGTTCTGGTATCTGTCCGAGTATCTCATTTTAACAGACATAAACTTTGTAGCCCCTCTAGTTTGGTTACTGAAGTTCCAGCATGTATTAGACTGAAAAGGAATAGCATGCCCCGGTGCTGTATGTGCTGTTTTGTGTATGGCAAGTGGAAATCTTCAGATCCAAAGACATCTCCATGTCTGATCACAACTCCCTCAGAATTCCCTCGGAATTGCTATTTTTTGTTTTTATAAGCACCAGCATTTTTTTCTGCTATTATGGAGCATTCAGAACCAAACTTGTCTGCCTCAGCTTAGCTTCTTTGAAATATCAAGTACTTGTCTGGAGTTCCTTGGAGCTCTGTTCTAAAATATGGAAGGTTGGAAGTTTGTCGTTGTAAACAGAGGTAAAGGAGAATTTTTGAATCAAGTGGGGTTTTGTAAGTGGAAATGTTGCACAGACCTGGAAGTAGATCTCCTACAGGTTCTCCTCCTAAGTGACTTCATGGGCCTGGGCAGCTTCCATCACCTTGCAGCTGTTTTTGTGGGTAGTGCAGAGCCTGTGAAGGGAGGGGTGTGAATGGTTCCGATGGTCTGTCTCCCTGTGTTTGTGGTGAGAAACGTACTAGCATGGCATTTACTGCTGGGAAGCTCTGAGCAAGACCAAGTTCTTTCTGTGCTGAGAAGTGCCTCATATACAAGAGCCTGTGCTTAGAAACTTGTTGTCCAGAACAGGTCAGAGCAGGGAAGAAGAAGCTTTTAAAAAATAATTTAAGCTAAGGGTGACTTAACACTTTTTAACTTCAGAGTGGGAGCTCATAGGAGGGCAGAGGATTAAGCCCAAGTATTTGGCATGGTAGAACATGACTGAATTGTAACTCCAGACTTTCATCTGACTCTATTATTAAAAAAAATAAAATCAGACTACCCTTTAACTAAAAGTTGAATTAAAAGACTATGCTAAATTTCATGCATCTCATTTATGACATTTTTTGCATAGAATTAGCTACAGTGGTGCTAACCACTTTTACTGAACACAGACACTTGTTACAGGCCAGCTTAGAGCTTGAGGTGTTGTTGCACATCTCCAGGCTTGGTGGAGGAGCTGTGCTTTATTCTCAGGCCAGTAAGCCTGCAGCCATGCAGAATGCAATATGATCTGTCTCTGGGGAAATTAGTCCACTCATCTCATCAGGAACTGATTCTAGCAAACGACTGGTAAATGTTATGACACATTACTGTCTTTCTACTGTATTCTCTCTCTCTGTCTCTTAGTTTGAGCGCGTATGAAATGCATGTGGTGATTTGAGGTTAGAAACATACCGGTATAATTCACAAGTAACAAATGAGCATCAGTTAAAAATTTAACTGATCCTTCCAGCAGTTACAATTTAAGGAAGCAAGCAGCAGTATGAATCACTTAGCTGGAAAAGAAGAAATATCTAGATGCAAATGGCATTTGGCAAATGAGTGATGGTATAACAATCTGAATACTATACGGACCATGACCCAGCTATTGGCATTACTTTTAGAGTCTTGAATTGCTCAGCTGCCACGCTCTTCTGAGGCTTCAGAACATCATAAATACTTAAGTTTGTATTCACTGGTTTAAGATGTTGCCAAAAGCATTAAAAGAATTGCTGTCCTAAATTAATTAACTTTTGTTTGTTGAATCTCTAGTGTGGAACAGAAATGTCAGCTTTATTCAGACAAAAGGGAAGTTTCATCTTCAGGCCATAACTGATTTTGCCCTGGATTAACGAGTCATATATTTCCACTCAACCTGAAAGAGAATTTTTTTTAAATGATTGCTTCAGGCCGCATATAACCTCATCATTTGCAGCAGTGCAATTTAAGGGATTTAATGTAAACTACTTGAAGTTTTTTAATGATGTGTTTGACCTAACCACAAGAAAAAAAAATTGCCTAACCTTCAGTTATAGTAGCATAAGAAATAGAAGTCAGCAGATATGAAATAGTTTAAAATGGCACAGTCTACCCGCTGTGCTACGTGGCTGCCCCTTCTCTTGCTTTGAGCACATCATTGCCCACCCTCCTGCCTGGTGACATCTTTCCTGAGGCAGAGGCAGTGGATGTGTGGGGCTGGGTCCCTGCCTGAGCTCTGCCCACCTGGCAGCCCTGTGGGGCTCAGCACCGTGTGTGCTTCCTTCCCAAGGGCTTGCCATCAGGAGCGAGCATGGTGATAGAGAATAGCTGGCTTTAATTTGCTTTGCTCTTTCGAAGTGTGCTGTGATTTTTAGCTGTAGGGACAAAGCATGTCAAAGTGAGAAGGCTGGAGTTTGCCATCGTGCTTGTTCTTCTTCTGTTTTCCCTTACAGTCTCTGTCAAATCTGTTGTTCTTTTTTGGTTCCCTTACACCAGCTGGGGAATGCTTTGTGGCAGCTGGTGGAAGCACTGCTCTTACCTGCCTTCACACCTGTGTTTTCCAGCATAGTTCCACTTGAATTAGTTCAGCATACGCACATGATAATTGGTTCATGTAACAGGTTTGTAGATCATAAGAAGAGGTTTTGTAGTCACAAGGTTTCAGGTAGACTGCAAATACCTCATTTTTTTAACCTGCTGTTATTCAAAACCGTGATATTGACCTCAGCATTGTTAAAACTGACTAATTCTTCAGATAAATGGATTACAAACAGTGTAAGATTTTGTTGGTAGGAGGAAGTATCACATCTTTTCAGGTCTTGTAAATGGAGGGAGTGGATGATGCAGGGATGTACTGGGAATTGATTGCCTTTTGGAGCAGTAGTACTGTGGATGTGTCCAAAAAAGTCACTACAGTCCCTTCAGCATCCTTGTGTACATACTTTATCGGTACAGGAGAAGTGCCATGATGCAATTTAGTGACAGTGAGATGCAGATGGGAAGGAAGGAAAGTGAAGCAGAAAAAGATCTGTATATTGACTTGAAGAATTACATGCTGTATACTTATTTGTCATGCAGCTTTGAATGCTGCTTGTTTTTCTGTCTCTCTATGCCTTCATTCTTTTGTATTATCTTTGTAATGTCAGTCTGAAAGGGAAATGTTCTTCACCACAGGTTGTGAAATCTTTTTCGAAAATCAATTCCTCCACTAGGATTTTTTTTTTTTTTTTTTTTTTTTTGGATAGGCCTTGTGCAGTTTTTTGTAAGTTGGGGTTGTGTTTGGTTTTTTGTTGTTGTTTTGCAGGGCCTTGTATTTTGTGGTCTTGAATGGCAGAAGATGATCATTTTGTATCTCAGGAAAAGCAGGTAATACTTCTTTTCTGCTGGGCTGCAGTATTTGACTGCACTTGAAAGAGTCTAAATCTTGGATGTGAAATACTGCAGCTTTTGTATTCAGAAAAGCTGTTTTAGAATATTCTAAAAGGTTTTAAAAAGGTATTAGCTGTAATTTTTCTTTTCTCATGAATCCTGGTAAGGGTTGAACATATAGCAGACTGAAGTATTGTGCTTTCCAGGTGGAAAGAGAAAATAAATGGTCCCAATAAAATATTGAAAGCTCTGTAAACAATTGCTTAAGTAGTTTTTCAGTAAAAGTATGTGATGTCTGTAGAATATGTGGGCTGCTGGACACTAAAGATTTTTTTCCCCTTGTCTAATCAGGACACAGGTGAGCTGAACTCAATACCTCATGTGGACATTGAAGTTGTACCATTGTAGAAAGTTTGCAGTTGGTACTTCACCATTCATTCTCTGCTTTTTATCTGAATCTGTAATTTTATAGACTATTTTCATTTTGTCCTGTAAGGATGCTTCATTCTGCAGCAGTGAGTTGTATGTATATATTTTTTATTACTTTAAAATGTTTGTTTAAATATTTTATGTTCTTAATAGTGCTGAGCTTTGAATTCTGTGCTTATGTTCTACCCTTCATGGCCTGAGCACAAGTAGTGGATGTAGTGGTACTGATTGCTGCAGGTAGTTTTAGATGAACTTTAAAGAATTCTGTGGGTTGCTGCAGTGTGGCAAAGTTTCTAACGTTTTAAGCACTTTTAGACAAAATAATTTAAGGGTGATTTATATCTCGGAGTACATGGATTTTAACAATGCTATTGGAGCAATGAAACCTCAAAAAGCTGATTCAGTATGCCCAGTACAGAAATATTGGTTGTGTAAGGTTGAAATCATAGCATCATAGAATGGCCTAGATTGGAAGGGACCTTGAAGATCATCCAGTTCCACCACACCTGCCATGGGCAGGGACGCTTTCCTCTAGACCGGGTTGCTCCAAGCCCTCTCTGACCTGGGCCTGGACGCTTCTAGGAATTGGGCATCCACAACTTCTCTGGGTTACCTGTTCCTGTGCCTCACTACCCTCACACTGAAGAATGTCTTCCTAATTCTTAATCTAATCCTTTTCAGGTTCATACCATTCTTCCTTATCCTGTCACTACATGCTCTTGTAAATTTTCTTTCTCCATCTTTCTTGGTGGCTCCCTTCAGGTACTGGAAGGCCACAGTTAGGTCACCCCAAAACCTTCTGTTTTTCAGGCTGAACAAACCCAACTCTCTCAGCCTTCCCTCATAGGAGAGGTGCTCCACCCCTCTGATCATCTTGGTGGCCTCCTCTGGACTCGATCCAACAGTCCCTGTCCTTCCTGTGCTGAGGATCCCAGAGCTGGATACAGCACTGCAGCTGGGGTGTCACCAGAGCAGAGCAGAGAGGAATCCCCTCCCTGGGCCTGCTGGCCACCCCAGGTGCAGCACCTTGCACTTGGTCTTGTTAAATCTCATGAGATTCCCACAGGCCCATTTCTTGAGCTTGTCCAGGTCCCTCTGGATGGCATCCTGTCCTTCAGGTGTGTCAACTGCATCACTTAGTTTGGGGTCACCTGCCAGTTTGCTTGATCCCTTTATCTGTGTCATTAATGAAGATATTAAATAACACTGGTCCTGATATGGACCCCTGAGGAGCACCATTTGCCCATTGAGACTCTGAGCCATTGACCATTATCCTCTGGATGTGACTCTCCAACCAATTTCTAATCCATCTAATAGTCCACTCATGAAATCTGTAATTCCCCAAAGCCATCCATGGCTTCATATCTTACGATGTGAAGGAATGATATATGCAAACATAGTAACAAGTGTAAAATTTTCAGCTTTATTTAGTATGGATTTTTAAAAAGATTTTAAAATAATTTCATGTCTGTAGAAATACTATTTTAAAAATGGCAGCAGTGATGCAGCAAAATATCCAAAGAAGATATGTTTTGTGGTGTGCTCTTCTTCCTTGCTTTTCTGAGTTGACTACCTCATTAATAAATTCATACTAACTCAGTTTATTTGGATGAACTTTACGTTACCTAGTATGACTCAAGATCCTTCTTTTGCTTGCATGTAATTAACATAAAATTTCAAACTGGAAGTCTGCAATATAGCGTCTCATCACAAAAGCCAGCTAACTGTAAAAGCTGATAATGTTTGTAAAGCACGTTAAGCTCCCTGGGTGAAAGGTACCATAGAAATACAAAGTATTAAGCCAGTAGTTTAATTATAAGATAAGAAGTAATTGAAATTTTCCAACACGGTTGCATGTAGAAGACATTCCGGTGATTTGCTTTGTAATATTTAGGTCAGTGAATTGAGATGTCTTTCTAAATCCTTTATGAATATTCTCTCATTTAAGTGCATTGCTCGAAGGTGTCTGATACATTTATTTGGCTGGCTGATACTGCAGTTTAAAAATACCACATTTCAAGTAGGCAGGGAAGTGCTGTATAGAAACCTTTGAAATAACCAACCTTCATCCTTCAAAATGACAGTTATTGTGCTATAATAATTGTAGAATTACTGAGTTTGCTTCAATTGATTTTTTTTTTGAATAGTAGACTGCTCATTTAATACACAGTGCTTCCAGAATTTTAATCTCCATGTCCCTCTTGTGGTTTACGATTTGGTGCAGGTTTCCCTTGAGATATTTTTCCTTGCTTTATGTATATCCATATAAAAACCAAACATTTTATCACGGGTACTAAATCCTGCTTTATGGCACTTACTGTGCTGTCAGATAGAACGATTCATAAGGTGAAATCAGTACTTTTATGTGGCATTAAGTACTGAAAACTTTTGTACTATTTCCATTTACAGTAAAAGGTAGCCTGTAATGACTGTATGGTATTTTTGACTCTGAAAAGTCCAAGACAGATCTTAATGTTGTAGTAGTTCCCTCCCTGTTGCATCTGTTTTGACTGGAGGAATGTGTCAATTTGGGTGCAGCTTGGATCCTCCCAGCATCCCTGCATTTCTTCCCAAGCTGCCTCCGTTGTCAGTAGTGTTTGGTACAGTGGACAGTGTGTGGGACAGAAGGAGGGATCCGAATCTCCATCATGCTCTTAGACCCTCAGGGGGAATTTCCTCCTTGGTCCCCTGCAGCTTTTCTCCTCTTGCAGTCATGGCAACACTGCAGGACCAGGAGCAGCCTTGTTTCCAGCCCAAAACTCTTTCATGACTCTGCTGGTGGGAGTTGAAAAACTAAACGGACACCCTACCGCGTTCTGCATGGACTAGGGCAGCATTTTAGTTAATTGTTAGTTTATCTTTATTAGAAAAATGAAAGCTTTGAAATATTTTTAACCTTTTTTTTCCTATGCTCAATAATCCTTTCTTCTGAAGAGGGAAATCTCTATATTCTTTCCTTTCTCCCGTGGCTTTCTGTCAGGGAGGAAGAGCCCTGTCCTGTGGGACGTGGCTGCGGCAGAGTCCGTATTGGCCGAGGTGTGCTGCAGAAGTGTTGCCTCAGACAGTGCCTTTGCCAGGAAGCTGCTGAGCCAAGGAGAGAGGGAGGCTGTTCTCAGGCAGTGGTCAGGGAGTGTTTCGAACTACCATAAAAGCTGATCTCTAAAATGTTACAACCTTGAGATCATAGCATGCAGAAATTTTCAGTGGAGGGACCTGAATTTGGCAGAAATGGTAAAAGGTTCTTGTAATTAATGACATAAAGAGTTTTCAGGTTTAAAATTGTAACCCGGACTGGACATTCTAAAGCTTGAATGTGGAAACCAGATTAAGTTTAGCTGCTCAGAAGTTGGCTGCATGGCCACAGGGATTTAAAGAAAAATTTAATTTTGAAAATAAGTATCCTTAAAGATTTGAATTTTGAAGAATTGAACAGGTTTGCTGTGTATTTCAGAATGTGGAAAGCTAGGACTGAGCGTGGGGCCCTTGCTTGGTATCTCCATAGCAGAAGGCTGTGGCCTCCCTTTTCCCCAGCCGTGCTCTGGGGCTGTGCTGGGAGGGCAGCGTGCTGCAGCCTTACAGGCCTGTTGCAGCTCAGTGCCTCTCTTATCAAGCAGAGGAACTAAAAGGGCCATTAATTCTGTGAATCATGGTTTGCAGTGCAGGGCGTCCTCTGAGGGATGCAGAACAGTTTGCCTGTGTCATCGCTCAACTTTAACCGAGCTCTGAGCACCAATCGCAGATGTGCAATCCTGTCGCTTCATAAGGAAAACAAAACTTCTGCTGTGAAGTTAAAAGGAAATTTGATTGTCCCAAAAGGAGAAAGCCTTTCTGAGGAGAGCCAGCTCAGTTTCTTCTGGAATCCTGGGAAGCTCTCTTATTTTTTTCCATACTCTCCACATACTATGAATCCCCCTTGATCTTCCTGCTCATTCTTCCTCCCCAATGCCTTTGCACTGTTTCATCCTGAATCCCAGAGGAAAAAAAAAATCCACCGCAGCCACTCTGCTGCCATTCCCCCAAGGATGTTACGTTTGTAAACCCTGTCCTATGGCCTTGCATCCCAGTCCTGGCTGTGCTGCATATCCCCTCCCTGGAGGGGCGGAGGGGGTGGATATTCTCCTGCAGGGGTGCAGCAATGCCACAGGAATTAAAACCTTGGCTGTTTACCATGGTGCATGGGAGCAGCTCAGCTGCAGCCAGCCAGCATGGTTGGTATGGAGCACAAGGAGGCCAGGAATGTGTCATCGCTGAGTACAGTGTCTATCAGCAATTTGCATTATGTAATAGATTGAAAATATACTTAGTCACAGTCTAACTCTGCAAATTATTGCACTTTTTAAGATAGAGTCAAGTGTCAGAAGTAGGAATTCCAAGTTTTACTTGGAATGACAAATCTTTCATTATTGTCTATGCAGTTGAATTATCTGTTTATATACTTTATATTTTTTTTAATATTGAGGTGGCCCTGTGTCAGTTAGAATTCAGGCAGGACCTGGAATTTTATTGTCTGCATATTCAATTGAATGCTATCATGCTTCATGGACCATGAAGTTTAGATTGTATCTAGTAAATGAGCAAATGCTTTTTATAAATAATTAGTCTTCTGCTTAATTACAGGACTAGGTTTTCCAGCACATTTGTCATGTGATCTATGTATATGGTGTTGCTGTTTCTAATTGAATGTGAGAAATAATCGGCTTTCTTAAAAACTTCTGAGTCAATACTTGCCTCATCAAACGGTACCTGATGGATTTAATTTGCTATTTACGGAGTTATTGATTAAATAACTTAGAATTCCTTGAGAGAGAGGTAGTTACCTGGAAACCTAGACTGCTTCTCCTCTTGAATACACTGATAAAAGCAGCTTTCTAAATGTTACTGTTGATTAATAGTTCACTTAGAAATAATAAACCCAGCCTAAATTAAATATAACATGGTATTTCACTGTAGTAGATGCTTTCTCTTTTGAGTTCATGTTTGATTTACGTGCAAGTAGCTTCCCTAGTACTGGGAAGCTAAAATGTAATGTGTTTGCTTTATAGGTGTTTAATCTCCAGTTTTTCTTGAATAAAATCCAATGCTTTTCCCGCCAAGATTGTTCGGGTTTTGGCTGAAAAAAATTACAGACTGGAAAATTACTCAGTCTCTTAAAAATATTATAATTTACATTATGGAGACCTTTGAAAGATGAGCAGTGGTGTGTATGATGCTTAAAAAGCAGGCAGAATCCAATAGCTTTCTTCCTCAAGGAGAAGTTGCCAGTGGTGTCTCTTGTCTTGCCCCCTGTTTATGGAAGTCTGTCTAAAGTCCCTCTCATGCCAGGGACCTGCCAAGAGCAGCTTCTTCACACTCATCCCAGCCTCCTCTCCCTGCCACTATCACACACTTTCCCAGCTGTCTTTTATAGGTGATCCAAGATAATTACTAACCAGTATAATTACCTTTCATGTTTCACTCCTTCTTGTTATATAGTTTCAATCTTTTGGATGATGAAATATTTGTCTTTGGATATCTGTTTACATAAACTAGCAATATCAAGTCTCATTTAGAGTTAGAATTAATAACTGTAATCCCTCATTTTGTAGTAAACACTGAAATAGAAGCTTATTTTTTTTTATGGCTATTTAAAGGTTTGTCTTTAAAAAAAATTGTATGTCAAATGAAAAAAAATTAAAATATAGTTTTATTTTGTGCATAAATTTATGTTTCAGCTTTGGTTTTTGCTTTCTTTTTCAAGTGCCACCTACTGGTATTCTTGAAGCTTTCTTTGGTAAAATTTGCCTCTTCAGAAAATAAGGCTATACGTGCATCTTTTTAAGGGAAACTCCTGTAAAAAGAAACAAAAAGAATGAAAATTAATTGAGTATTTTGCAAGTTTATTAATTGGCTAAACTTGTGTCCTGTTACAGATCTGGATATCCTCTGGATTTTTTAAATGAAAAATACTTATTAGGAGAAGGATCTCATATTTTGTCCCAGTTGCAGTAGTACTATGGGTACAATTTTTCTTCTTTATTTGACAAAGGTGCTACTGATCAAATGTGCATTTGATCACAAACCTTGGCTTAAAAAAGAAAGAAAAGCAGTTTTTCTGGAGGTGCTTTTTCTAGCATTTCAGTTTCAAGAGCCCACCGAGCTCTTTTGTCCTAATTTTGCAATTAGGTTGAAGTGAAGTGCTGATTTTGTGGGGACTGTTGCCAAAATCTCATAAATCACCACTAGAGGAGAGTGCATTACAGATCCTGCTGCTCTGGGCTCAGTGGGAAGGAAAGGCTGCTGCACCTCTACTACTCCTGCACCAATCCCTCCAGTGGAAAACCTGATGGCTTTCACCACACATCTGACAGATCAGTGTGGTTCTAGCAGATCAGAGAAGCTTTGTGCTTGGTCTCTAGAGCTGTTACTCTGGCTGACTCAGCAGGGTTTTGTACTTACCTTCTTTTTCCCTGTGGAACATGCGCGTTAGGCAAGACCAAACCATTTATCTTAAATAAATATATCTGCTTTCAGATATCACAGCATGCATAGCAAAGAAGTGATAGATTGAGAAAACTGACTTGTATAATTGAATCTATACTGCCATGATTTCCTCAAAACATTTGATTTCCTGCAAACCTTAGCAATACCATCAGTGTGGGCTCTCAGAAGGTGCTTCTTGATTTGATATTTTGTTTTATTTTATTTTAATTTTATTATTTTATTTTTAATTTTTTTCTCCAGTTCTCAGCTTCTGATAAATCACCTATTTCTCTGACTAAGTCTGGCAGCTTTTATGTCTGATTCCTTTCATCCTCAGTTTGTATCTTTGAGGAGCGGATTTTGTTGGTCCACGTGGAGCTGGGTACTGATTTCCAAAGGCTGGAATGCCTTTGTTTTCTTACAGTTTCAGAGTCATGAAATCTTCTAAAATGATGGGGAAGTCTCTTGACACATCTGGATAAGATGGTAATAAATAGGCTGGAGTACAACAGCCCTGGTTGGAAATGCTTTTGTGGTTCAGATTAAATGGGATAACTGTCTCTCCTTGGTGTCGTCCTGAGCACAAGGCTTGTCCCTTTTACTGTCTCAGTACTGTAGGACCAATAGTTGTGGTATCATAGACCCTTCTCCAGAAGCAGTGATGATCTTGGGCACTTTCGTGTAATTTTAAGAAGTTTCAAACATTTGTTTTCATTTGATAGATTGTTTACCGATTGACATACAGAAAATGTTTCTGAACTACAGAAGTAAACACTTCATGCAAACATGTGGGGGTTTTTTTTTTCAGAAAAAGGAGTACATAGTTACTGTGTGTGTTTACATCTTTTATTCAAATTTTATATACATTGTTTCTGAGCTTTCTATATGCAATTTCTTAGTGCACCCAGAAATTTTGACCTGCAAATTTAACATGGCTGTTCTGTATTAGGCATGGTTCCCCTCCTTTCTCCACTGCCTGAGTTTTGTCTCTCTCTTTTTCACATCTTTCATATATGTACATCTTAACACCATCAAATAAATCCTGGCTTTGCTTCTGGCAGATTTCCAGTGTGCTCCATTCTGCCAGCTGCTGGAAACACTGGAGGAAAAAAAAACCTTGTGTCAATCTCATCACTCCATTATTCAGCACGGGATGAGATTTTAGGCATATCAGAACCTATGTGGTAGGACTTACTGACCTCCTGTTTCAGTGATGCTGTCTTGTCGTGGCTAATGGGCTCCTGAATGAAAAAGCCAACGAATGAGAGCATCTCTGTTACCAGGAAGGGCTGAGGGAGATGGGCCTGTTCTTGTTCTGACATGACTGAGAGGGGATCTAATCCATGTTCACAAGTATCTGAAGGAAGGGTGTCAAGAGGATGGAGCCAGGCTCTGCTCAGTGGTACCCAGCAATAGGACAAGAGACAGTGAGCAGAAACTGATGCACAGGAAGTTCTACCTGAACATGAAGAAGAACTTATTTACTGTGCTGGTGACTGTGCACAACTGGAACAGGTTTCCCAGAAAGGTTGTGGAGTTTCTCTCGCTGGAGATATTCAAGAACTGTCTGGACATGATCGTGTGCAATGTGTTTTGGGATGACCCTGCTTGAGCAGGGGGCTTGCACCAGATGATCCACTGTGGTCCCTTCCAATGTGATCCATTCTGTGATTCTGAAAAGCAAATAACAATCATGAGGTATAGCAGTTGAGTCACTGAGCATAAAAACTAATGAAGCCTGAATTTGTTAATTGTCAGCACATTAACTGTACTGGCCCCTCTCTTCCCTTGCCAAACTCCTGTCCAGAATAGGGCAAAAACGCTTCTCCCAAATGCATCCTAAAACCTGTCCTTTTTGTGAGAGCTGGCAGGTGCAGCAGCCAGTGACAGTATGGCAGTCAAATGCTGCCAGCACTTAGCAGGTTGTGCTGCAGCTCCTCCATTGCTCTGTGGAGGCTGCAGGTACTGACACTTCCCAGCAGCCGATTCTTGCTAAATTTATAGGAGCATAATTGTTTTGAAGGGTTTTCGTCCCTCGTAGAATTTAACTAGAATCAGCCAACAGGCTTAGAGAATGTGTGGGCAGATAATGTGATAAAATAAGCTGAATTCCTTTGGAAACCATATGGATAATTTTTAAAAAGTTTTTTACATGAAGTTCTTAAATTGAGTAATTCAATTTATGCCACAGTGACAGGAAAACTTCATAGCACTTTGAGATCCTAACTCATGGGTGAAAAAGTGTCCCTAACATGAGAGTTTTGCTTCCTAAGTAGGTGTGATTTCGTCCTTCTTAATAGTTGCATTGCTGGTCTAGAATAGACACTTACCTGACACTACCAGTGGGAATGACTTTGTTAATGAGGATTAAAAAAATAGGTCACCTTTAAATATGTTTCTGCAGCTAGTGCGTGTTTGAGAGTTTTGTTTATATTTTATGATCAGATGTAAATCCTAATGCTGAATGCAGACATCATATCTGATAGCAGAATTTTGAAAGCTTCAGAAACAGGCTGGGGTGGAAACCTTTAAGATCTGTGTAACTGAAGCTTCAGAAGGAGAGAAGTCTTCTGTAACATTTCTGTTCTCCACCTGATAGAAAATGACATAACCTTCCTTTCATAAACTAAAAGTAGTCAGCCACAATGAACATGTACCAAGTTGTTTCGTGAAAACAGACAGTCGAAAAATAATTAGATTTTGTGTATATTTATCCTCTACAATATCCTCAGTGTCCTGATTTACTCAGTTCAGTAATCACAAGAATTATGCTTTCTACTTTGGTACTAAGGGTCAAATATAAATTGCTTATTTTCCATACAACTGTCTTCGTACCTATATTCTGTGACATAGAGCCACACCTCCCAACCTTCCCAAAACAACCAAGAAGCGCAATTTTTGTGGTTAGTATCTGCACATCATTGAAAGTTGAGGATTGGGAGGGACCTCAAAGATCATCTAGTTCCAATAGCACTGCCATGCAGAATAAGAGTTGCAGGATGTAGATTGATATGTCATGATTCAATTTCCAAGGTCATGCTTCTGATTCACTCTTTTTCCTTTGGTGGGTGCTTCCCGTAGCCTTGTGGTAGGTTTGCTATGGTGTAATAGATGCCGAGGTGAATGGACTTGCCCCAGGGTAATAGTGTCCTTGTGGTGATACACATCATAGGTTGCAGATCACACGCTATTCGTTCTGGGGTTTTTTTTGTAGCTGTAGCATTGATGTGCTTTGTTCTGTCTGTGCCCTGAGATGCTTACGGTCTGTGTTTGCTTTGATGGTGTGGACAAGGTGCCATAGGAAGCCTTGCTTTTTGGATAGAGACTGCCATTAGTATATGACACTTCATTTTGACCTTATATGCCTGTTGGGCAAGTCAGCCTCACTTGTTATTGCTTTCTTCCTTAAGGGTAAAGCAGTTTTCATCTCTTGGGACATGAAGTCAGCTTCTGGAAACCTACGTTAACAGCCAAATAGAAACTGTAATTGAAGTGGAACAAAATGTGTCTATGGACTACAGGGAACAAATACGAGGAAAAAATATTTTACACCAGATATGTCACTATCTTCTGGTTGAGTAAAGTAACCCTAGCAGTATTGGGGTATCAAACTTAGCATTTATTGGCCTATAAGAATGCTGGTGCAGGTAGGATATGGTGTGAAGTTGAAGTGTAATAGTAATGTTAGCTAGTTGCACTAGGTTTTCTGGGTATGCATCATTGTATTGTGGGCAAAGGCTATCAATACTTACTCAGGGCAGCAGCACTTGAGAGGCAGAGCTGGAACAGCTGATGCTGTAGCAGCTCTATGTAGATATTTAGGCCATGACTTTTTAAACATTGGAAAAAGCCAGGCTGCTTATTGAAAGGATGATGCTCGAATGAGGACATGGGAAAATTGTTCCTAGTTTGCCTAAGGACAATGTCCTGTGTCATTTGGGAGCTACTCCTGTCTTTTAAAGCAATTGGCTCTGCAGCAGTGAAGCTGTTGCTGTCCATGCCATAACAACACGGGGAGAAAGCTACTTTTGCCACTGAGCACGTCTGCAGCGCTGATCTGGAACAGCGGCCTCCTGACACTTCTGTAGGCTGTGCACTCTGTCTCTGGGGCTGCCTGGAGCTGCAGCCCCCAGGGGTGCTGTGCAGTGCACAGGGCTGGCTGCACCCATGGCTAAGGTGGGGACTCAGAGCCTGACTGGCAGCACTGTATGGTCCTTGCATCCGCTTCGCTTGTTCGAGTGGACGAGCCCTCCACTGCAAAACCTCAGGTCAGCAAAAGGAAGGACATAAAGTTACTACCCATCTCTCGTTTGCTGTCTGTCCATATCTACCCCTTGAGCATTTTTTTTCTCTTTCACAATGAATAACTCTCCTCATAATCTCATCAGGGGCAATATATTGAAGTGTGGTGTGGGTTTGGTGGGTCTGTGATTTCGTTTGTTGAGTAAATCTTACCAATCACTTGGGATGACATACTTGTTTGTGCACATTATTTCAGTTGTCATCTAATTAACATATTTGTGGTTAAGACATTTTAGAGATGTTTGACCTGCTTCAAACTCCATTTTCCTTTTGGGTTGCAGAAAACTCTGGTTTAGCATTTCACTGGGCTTTGGGACTGTGCGTTTGGCTGCTCCCTCAAGCAAGGATGGAATTTTGTAACTTCTTGCTGAGGCCATGTGCACTCTGGCTTCCTATAAACTACACACACTGGTCTCTGCAAAGCATGTGTGGGCTTCTGCACCTCTCGTAGAGAGTGTTTAGTGTGCAGAGGTAACACTTACAGTATTGCTAGAGCTGTCTGAGAAAATTAAGCCAGGTGTTTTGAGTAGTTCACCTGCAAAATTCCTGTTTTCATTGTTTTCACCAGCTGTGGTCTCAGACTAAGCCATGCATGATTTTGAAGTTGTTGATCATATGAGTTTAAATACATAGAAACATAAGAAATTTTCTTTAAAACTTCTTTTCTTCTTAGACTCCTGTAGCTCAAAAATAAAATTCTGATTGTTTCTGTAAATAACTTAATTTGGTAAAGGAATTTGGGAAATTTAAAGCAGTTTAAGGACAGTTAATGTCGAGCCAAAAGCCCACCCCGTGTTTTCTTTCAAGACACTTGGGTTGGAGATACATCCATGGATCTCAGTGTTTGGTTTGATGGCCTGGTAGCAGAACCACTTTTAGAAAGCTTTTGTGAAGTGACATAGCTTCAAGGAGAAGAGGAGCTTCTCAGTATTGTATTCGAATGAGCTAATGGTGGTTCACAATGCACTGGGAATAATGAGCAATGCTTGTTTTCTCATCAGGTACCATGTACCCAGAGGAGAGGGATGAGAGAGTGTGAGAGCATTCTGTAGTGTTGCGTAAATTACCATTAAATTCTGCTTTGATGCTTTTTTATTAGTATTATTTCTGCATGTCATATATTAAATACATGATAATTACTTATTCGGGGATGAAATGTGTTTTAATATCCTGTCTGATGTTATCTTTGGAAAAAAAGAAGGTAATATTGTTAGCATTTTGCTGATTTGCTGTCAGATCTAGGAGTTAGAGATAGTGTCATAGAATCAAAGGTAACAAAAAGTGTAGACAACAATAAAACAAAATATTCAGGATTTTCATAGAATGGCTTTCCTCTAGATGTTTCCTTTGAGCAATTAAGCGGAACAGAAATGAAAAGGAGGCTAAAAATTAATTAGCTACTGCAACATGGTGGAGTGTGAGTTTATTCAGTTCTTCAAGGCCGTGTCTCTGGTAAAGCATGAGAATGCAATGACGCCATTTGGTATTTGTAGTAGAGACATAATGTTTTATTTGGTATTTTTGTTTTATTTTAAGCAAAAATTAGTTTTCTCTTAGACAATCTAATTTTCCGTTAGGCAGAACTTGAGCTGTGTTCAAAATTATTTTGAATTAAAAGAAAGTGCTTTCCTGTAAATTTAAAATGGATGAAAATAAGCATCTATTTCACAAAGCCACTGCTTGTTTTTATGGCATCCTGGGACAACAGATATTCCCTGCTCTTCTGTTGTGCTTTACTGCTGCTTGCAGAGGCTCACACATGGAGTCAGGCATTTCTCTTGCTGTGGCTGGCAAAGCTGCTGATGCTTCACCACACACTGATCCCTGCGGCTGTGCATCAGCTGCCCTTGGGGAAAGCCAGGTTCTTCCCTATTAGTTGCATTGCTGAACTGCAGTTCAGCAGCTTTTTTTAAATAAATAAAAACATAGGAAATTCTCCTTCGGTTCTGCCAAGATAGCAGTTTGATCTGTAACTGAAACTGTAAATGTTTGGAAAAGCTAGAAGTGTGGGAAAAGGAGTTACAGCTTCAGAGTCTGCATGGCAAGCCATTATCCATGCTTTGGTGGGTACCTAGGAATTTGTTACATCTAGCAGACATCTAGTCATCTTCCAGGCATTTGCCTAAACTCACCATTTCCTCCTCTCTGTGTCTTTTGTTGGTTTGGGAGTTTTGGTTGTTTGGTTGGTTTTTGTTGTTTTTTATGTTTGCTTTGGTTTTTCATTTGGGTTTTTTCCCCCCCTCTTAAAGTCTGATCCACACAAACACTTTTTTGAATATAAACTATGCCACCTTGCCAGGTGTACATATAAAAGTAAGGAGTGGGAAGTTGTAAAGGGCTAAATATTTGTACCCTAGTTTTCCAGGATCCTTTGTTTTATGGCCTTTTGCTAGTCTTTGCCTCAAAAACCTTGCCTCTTTCCCCTTCATATCTTCTTGGATCCTTTTTGAACTCAGTGGCATTCTTTTGCCATTTAATTTATTTAATTTTCACATACAAGAAATGTGCCTAACCTGACTGCTCTTTCTCCAGCAATGTAGTACATAATGTCCAATGGCACTTTTTCAATTATCACCTAAACTTTACAGAAAAGTCCATACACCCCAGTGTTGTTGAGGCAGGCCTGTGCTGGCCTGTTAAGTCTTGCTTTATGGAGGACTTCATTCAGTTTTTGGTCAGAAAAGCATCAGATGGCCTTACCATAGTTCATCATTCTGTATAGTAGTAAAGATTAATGTAAACAGAAGGAGAAAATGCTGGAAATAGTCAGATTCAAATGTTGAAAACCTTACTTACAGTGGGATTTTTCTTTCTTCCTTTTAATAAGATGAGTGCAACTGCCTAATCTTTCATATTTAACATTTTTTGCTTTGTGTAAGTTGAATTCATTACTATAATCAGAGGTGGTGTGTGTTAACTAAACAGTAATTAGGTGGGGAGACCATATAATTAATTCGGGCAAATCAGAATATCAGAAGCAGCGAACCTTGCTTGTAATAATTTACTGCAATACACATATGTGCAAGGGGTAAATATGCATTTAAATTGTTGTGTTGGGTAGGCAAGAACTATAGAGCCTTCTCTGAGGATTGCAGGGAGGGAAGTCTTGGGTGCTTTGATCAAAAACATCGAAGTATGATCCAAAATGGTCCTTTGAGTCTTTGGCTTGGTAGTTCATAGTGTCACAAGTGAAGTATCTGAAAGTACCTGGGAGCCTTTAGGTGATATGCCAGAGCAAGTATGTGCCATAGGCGTATTTTGCTTTCTCTTTGAAATGGTGAAATATCAAAAAACACCAATGTCTTCCCACTCCAAAAAAAAAAAACAAACTAAACAAAACAAAAAAAAGAGACAATTTCATAGGCTTGTATGTAAATAGTAATTCTATGATATGAATAAAGAGGGTAATTGACATGGTGTTTGTGTGGTGCTGAAAATTTTATTCCAGAGATAAATGAACAGTTATTGGCTGTGGCATGATGCCAGCTATCCCCCAGAGCTCCACTGTTGCTGCCCTCTGCAAGTGGACAGAGGATAGAAAATACAACAAAAGGCTCATGAGTTGAGATAAGGATGGGAAGAGATCACTTATCAATTACTGTCATGGGCAAAACAAACTTGACTTGGGGAAACTAATCTTTTACCGATCAAATCAAAGCAGAATAATGGCAAGTAAAATAGATCTTAAAAACACCTTCCCCCAACTGCTCCCTCCTTCCTGGGTTCCACCTCCTCCCCCCCAGTGGCACAGATAGAAGGGAATGGGAGTTATGGTCAGTTCAGCACAGGTTGCTTCTGCTGCTGTTCAGGGAGAGGAGTGCTTCCCCTGCTCCAGAGTGGGGTTTCTCCCAGAAAAAAGTTCTCCATGAAATTCTCAAATGTGAGTAATTCTCACAGGCTACAGTTCTTTATGAACTGCTCCAAAGTTGGTCTCCCACTGAGTGAAGTTCTTCAAAAAAGCTTTCCCCAGTGTGAGTGCCCCACAAGATCACGAATCCTACCAGGACACTTCTCCAGTGTAGGCTCCTCTCTCCACCAGTCTACGAGTCCCTGCCTGGAGCCTGCTCCAGTGTGGGCCTCCCACAGGTTCACAGGCTCCTCTCAGTAATCCACTTGCTCCAGCGTGGTCTTCTCCATGGGCTGCAGGTGGATCTCTGCATCCTCATGCTCCTCCATGGGCTGCAGGGGCACAGCTGCATCACCACAGGCTGAACCATGGCCTGCAGGGGAATCAGCTCCAGCACCTGGAGCACCTCTTGCTCCTCCTTGTCCTCTGACCTAGCTGTCTCCAGAGCTGTTCTTCTCACATATTTTCACTCCTCTTTTCTCTGAGTGCAATCACATCTGTGCAACAATCTTTTTTTCCTTCTTAAATATGTTATTCCAGATCATTACTGCCATCTCTGATGGGCATGCTTGGCCTTGGTGAGCAGTGGGTCTGTCCTGGAGCCATCTGGCATTGGGTCTGTCAGACATGGGGGAAGCTTCTGGCAGCTTCTCACAGAAGTCACCAGCCGTGTAGTCCCTTGCCACTAGCAGAACCTGCAATGCAAACCCAGCACACTGGTGTAGACATAAAATCTTGAGTTGAGCATTTTGGCAGGATTGTGTGTGTTGAACAAAAAAGGTGGAAAAAACCCAGAACTGATACCTCTGCAAAACTACATCTCCAGGTCTGGCGTGTGGCTGTCCTCACTTTCACCATCCTGCACCTCATCCCTGGCTGGTGCCCTGTGTCTCTGGGTCAACTGCAGGTCACATTTCCCTCCTGCTGCTTTTTGTGCTTTGCTGAAAGGGTTTTACTTTAGAAGAGGGAAGCTCTGGGGCTTCCTTTCTTTGAGCAGACCTTCTGACTCCAGAAAGCCACTGCTTCCTGGCCCTGTTGGTGCTGCCTGAGGAGGGGGACTTCTGCACATGCCACTGGGTCCTGTGGTGGGTCCTGCTGCTTTGGTGCCTATAGAGACCCCCTGTTTTTGAAACCACACCTGTGCTCCTGTTCCTTTGCCACCCCTTCTTCTTAGTCTTCCGTGATGATGAGGGGGAAAAGGGACTCCCAGGTGGACTGGTTGGAAGAATGGACTTTCCTGTGGGAAG
>VZSR01003812.1:3026574-3145872 GCA_013398615.1 Brachypodius melanocephalos | reverse complement strand
GCAGTGGCCGTCTGGACAACGACACTTTCCTGCCCTTACTCTGGGGGCATTTGAATGTCTCAGCCCAGGAGCTGCCCCTTCATCTTCACATTCCCTGAAGTGAGGTGAGGTGTCACCCCAAGGGCTGCTGACAGAAAGTATTAGCCAAGCACGGGTCTTTCAGGGAGGAGCAGAAAGGATTTGTCTGACTGTGGTGCAAGTGAACAGTAGTGGTCTTTAAAAAAAAAAAAAAAGCTAGAATATAGAGTTTTTGTTATCTATGTTACTCTCCCTCACATATTTTCCTAAAATAATTGAGAAGGCGTCATCTGTGTCTGAGGATGTGATGCACTTGATCTCAGGTCTGTGCAGAGAAGATGGGCATCCTTCAGGCAGGATGTAAGAAAGTCCTGTGAGTCTCATCTAGTGCTGGGTTGCACCATGTTTGTTTTGCTGTATTGTTTTCTTCTTAGGCACCCTTTTATGAAAGGTCTTCTGTATTTTGTAATACTCATTAGTGGCAGTGCAAGTAAAACAGAATTGATGGGAGATGAGACCTCTGACCTAAGGAAATCTGTATCACACACTTAAAAATACAGAAAGAAATTAATGTGCTTGACTTCATAGTGTCTAAAATATATGTGGAGTATGTGTTTATTTTTTAAGTGGAGAAGGGCATTCCAAGTGAATAAAGTATGTATGCATATTTGCCTCTGGTTGTAAATTCTATTGGATGACTCTTCCTCTAAACTGAATCACAGTAGTTTACATTTGTTACCAGATAATGTGTTTTCCCTTGATAGAAATCATATCATACAGTCTCAAATTGAGATAATTTGATACAGCTAAACTAGAAATAAATGAAATCTGACAAATCTGTCATAAACTGTAAATTTTAACAGAAGCTTAATACAAGCTTTCATGACTTTGTCAAAACCAATAATGTGTCAGCAGTTAGCTCTAAAACTGGTTATGTTGTACTACAGGACTGCAAAGGTTAACGGGTTTTTAAGACCCAGCTGAGAAGTTGTATACATTTTAAAATGCCTTTAGCAGAAGGCATATTATGATCAATTAATGGAAAGATAATTGTGTTGATACTTGTTTGAAAAGAATGTTCTTTTACAGCTAATTTAATAATTCCTTTATTGAAATGCATTATTGAATATGACAGTGGTGACTGAATAGAATTTGGGCATGGAGAAAGTAACAGTCATATTGTGTTTCTGTTTGTTTCTAATGAAATAAATTCAGTGTCAAGGCATCCTCATGATAGATAAGGCAGAAAAACCATAAAACGTGATTCAACATTGCCCCACAATTCTTGTTTCATAGGTGATACATACAGAATCAAATGTTTTGCCACTGATAACCTATAGGGATGTTGGGATATCATGGCTTTGTAGCAGTTAGGTTATGAGAAATACTTCTGTTAGAAGAATATTATAGAATTACGGAAGTGCTTCATAGGAATCTTTCTTCATTAAAATTCAATACAATCTATGTGACTTCAGGGAGAATTATATTGACTCAAAAGAATAAACTAAACCAGTAAATTAATTTCTGGATTTTTAAAATTAATACATTTAATTTTTGACACTTGGAGCCACCACAAAATAGGAAACAAAAGCATTGTCCAGAGAGACCAAACAAGGAAAACTCAGGTGTTGAGATGACTCAAGAACAATTCTATCTGCACTAACTACACTAAGTTTTGTACCAAGCTAAGTAAATTTGACATGATCCCCTGATTACTGTGGAAATGTTGATGATACTTGGCTGTTTTTTTTGGGATGGGAGGAGGTTTTCAGGGAACTGTGATTTAAAAAAATAAAACAGCAATGATATTATGCACAGACTAATACACAGTTGCAGTATTTGTGAGGATTATTAATAGTTAATGTATTTTTTGGTGGTTGGTTGGCTTTTATTTATCATAGAACATACAGCTAATGCAATATGCCCTCTCTGGGTGTTGAGGAGGGGAAAGGGATGAAGTGGTACCTACCTGTTTTGGTTACTTTTCTGCAATCAATGTAAAAAGTCCAACACACTGAGAGTTCTTAAGGTAAGCTGTGTCTTTTTAGTATAGAAGAGCAGTAATGCCTACTTTAAAAATGCAAGTATCAGTTCTAATGTCAGAATAATAATAAAAGCCAGGACAGATGTTTCTTTTGTAATAAATTCATAAGTTTTTTTTTCTTAAGCACATAAATTTAGGCGAATGATTTGTGAAACAAACTGTAAAATTGATGTATGTCAGACATCTGGCTCTTGCTTAACTTTTAGCTTGCAGTTGGTATTTTATGCATGATGGCAAACAGGTGATCGTGATTGAGTGTCTTTCAAAAACATCAGCAAAAATTACAGGTTTCTGAAATTCTAATGGTAAGGAATGACTTACTATAATTGATGTTTTCTCCAACTCTTTAATGATCATAATTTCTAAGACATATTTTATGTTTTATTTCAAGCTTGAAAATGTGGTAATTCTGAGGTAGGAAGTTAAATGCTGAAGTGGAAGGGGATGCAAGTGTCAATGGGCTGCTTGATATTTATCTTGTTTTTCTATATGAAATTCAGTGAAAATGTTGCAGAAATTAATCTCATTTGTCACCTGCTTTGATTACAGAGGGTTTAATCAAAGTCTTTGTAGTACCTGTGTGACCAAGCTGAGCTGTGTGATGGCTGGCCCTGTGCTGGTCTTTTGAGGGGCTTGAGGTAATTGGTTTCATTTTTTTCTCTGTGTCTAACAGTCTCAACATGAAACATGACAGCTGTACCTCTTTTCATTGAAAACTTAGGTGTTGGTAGGGGCTTATTTTCTTATAGATCAGATTATGTTGGGTATTTTTACAATGTAGCAGTTGTAGCTTGTTTTGAAAGAATGGACTTTGGTTCAGTACCTTTGTCAATATGAGGGACTCAAAAAAGAGATTTTGCCATAAGGCTCAGTTGTAACAGTCATTCTTATCTGCTGTTAGTGAAGTTGTGCAGGAAAAACTTATTCATAGAGCAGGAGAAAACGTGTATGTGGAAGACCATAGCTCCTCTAATCCAGTGTTTTAGAGAATTCCTCTGGAGGAGAAAAGTCTCTGCTTCTGGCAGCCTGGGCTTCATTTATTTGATTTTAAGTGGTGGCTAGGTGAAATGTGTAAATAGTATCAGGAACTGTCTCAGGTATCCCCTCTTTCACCAGAGTGCTCCTGTCTCTAAGATACAAACTCCTTTGTGTTTTCATCTTGTGGCTCCATAAATTCTGGGTTTTTCAAAGTGGATCTGAAAGACTGATGTCTTGCCTCTTTTGCTTTGCTTGCAGTCTTCCCTCCTTCCTTCCTTCCCTCCTTTGGTGGTCACAGCCCTCTTCTGGAATGCTGGACTGCTGAAACAGGGGTTGATCTGTGTCTTATGAAGTACAATAAATGTATTTAAGTATAATAAAGTGTTTTTAAGATTTATTTTAAGAAATCCAAACAGAAAAACAAAACAAAAAAAAAATTAGTCCAAGCCTGCAAAAGAGACTAGGGCACCTGGAATCAGGAAGGTAGCCCATGTGGATGTGCATGTGGATATTGGACTGAAGGCTGCAGAGGGACCCTAGCCCCAGGGATGGGAGCAGTTTTATATGTCTCGCTGTCCTGAGTGTGGGCAGAGTTCCCAGCTCACCTGGCACTTGTTGGATCCTGTGACTGACATACTGGTTCTCCAGGCTTATCTTGTGTTGGATCCTGATTTTCCAACACAACGCTGCAGATTTGCTCCTATTGGAGCAAGGCTCTTAGAGGTGTTATACCTCCACAGTGTGTGGATCTAGTCCAGTCCTCTATTAAACCCCTCTACCATTAAATGGCAGGGGTGCTGTTTCTTTTAAGCAGGCTTCAGAGAGTCTGGTCTAATGAATTTCTTGCTGAAGAAGCAGCCTTACTACAGCATCACTGCTTGTGTGTTTTTCTGGAAACTTTGCTCTAGAGGGTGAAGCAATGTTTTTTGAAAATAATTATGGTCTGTCTTTATTGTGGTAAAGTAGGATGTGAAGGTGCTTGGCAGTTAGTTTTAACATTTTTGCAGAATCAACCCATCAGTTGTCAGAGTTAACTACCGAACAGACTAATGCATCTGCTGTGTGTTTGTCTTAATGCTTATATTAAAATTGTCACAATTTTTCATTTTAGACAAAAAAAAAATCCCCAGAAAACTCTGGCATGCTGTTTACTTTGGAAGGTATTCTCCCATTTTAGTATTTGCTCTACTTGCACCTACTGACAAGCATCCCCAGGAAAAGCAGAGTGTTGGCAAGCATCTAATTGTGATGCTTTCACAATGTGACAAGGAATCAGAATGTGTATGGACAATGGGCCTTGGTTCAGAATGGAAGTCAGGCAGACACTCATACTGTCTTTAGCACTGATGGAAAAGCAGAGAGCTGTACACACCCGCTAAAAATAAGAGTGGGCCAACCTTTTCTCCATAACCGGTGGGGAATAGGAAAAGTCACTGTTCAAATGTGATCTAGTTAGACTTTCAGTCTGTTCGCTGTTTGGCTCTCCCAGGCAGTCTGAGAAAATTAGCTTGAAATTGATGTCTGTAATCAGGGTGACTTTGGTGGTTTGATTGTCTCTCTCTTCCACCCTTTTCCCATTATATGTAAAGAAAAATATTTAATTGTATGAAAAATATTTTCCCCTGATCTCCTAGGTTGAGAAATCAAACAATACAATAAGCTCATGGGTGCTTAGAGACTTCACAGCTTTAGACACCTTGTCATGCAGATTGACTTCCATGGCCAGTTACGTGGTTTGGGATGCTCTTGGCAAATTCAAAGTGTAATGTGAATGGCAGGGTAAGCAGTTCTGGATGATACAGTATAATTGCAGACTGAACTGCGTTTGTGCAGCAGTAATGTTTAACTGTTTTCATTGAAATAATACTAGTTCTAATAATTTACATGGAATTTATTCTTACAGCTAAGTTAGTTGTGTGGGTAATGTGTATCACAACAATATCCATTCACTTTTGGCTTGAAAAGAAAGTGCTTCTCTATCAATCAGAGTAAAAACCTTCCAGTTGTGGAGAATAGGAGATAACAGCTGACTCTGCAGTGGGCAAAAATGATGAAACAGGGGTTTTATTTTTTCTTATAAAACAACCAGCTCTTGGTTCCCCATGCTGGGGTGAGCGAAGGACAAAGCTGTCCTCTGCATGGACTTGCAGGTTGCCATGTGCAACACTGCTGCTTTGCTCTTTTCTCTGCTTCCTAAAGCTGTCTCCTCTTTTCACGATTCCTGTTACAGTGTTCCTTAAGGATGAAAACATGCTCATACAACACAGCTTGCACCATTCTGTGTCAAGCTTAGAGTTTATTCTGTGCATTCTGGTTTCTGTTGCACTCAGTAGGCTGAGGGTAGGCTGATGGTAGGCTCAGTACTCAGAGGGTAGGCTGCCATCACATTTTGAAGCAATGATGTTTTCTAGTAACTGTACTGAGAAAAACAAGAATGGTCTTTGGGGAACTAGGATTCAACTTGTCAGAAGACACTACTGGGTTATCAGTAATAATTCAAATGCCTTTTTCACACTGGAGTCAGGACTGAAAATAGAAACTGTCAGCCTCCTGATTGTCTGATTATGTAAAACCATCAGTAAAACCAAAACAAACCAGGTATGATAGAATTATGTATGTGCATATATTCTTCTTGGAGATATTTTTGTAAGGTTTATAAAGGAAAGAAATTAACTTCTCGCTGTAGATCTTAGTGTTTTAGAGAGTAAGCAAAAAAAGTGCTGTTGGTCTTCCAAATATAAACTCATATTTTTGATGCTGTTAAGGTTACAGTAGTAGTCTTTGAGGCTGAGCAAAATTATAATGAAATGCTTAATCATTAAAAAACTAGAAATCTTTGGCAAAATTATGGAATTTACAAGACAGGAAGATTTTCAGCTGTTGCCCAAATGAAAACTAAAAGAAATGTCTTGGAGGATCCTCTACTAAAATAATGTTTGGTTTTGGATCAGCTCTGGTCTGTCTGTACAAAGTATGTATCAGAAACAGTTAGAGATAGGCAGGTACAAATCTGTGACACTGTTGTTACCCCAGGGGGCTGTGAACTCCTCATTCCAGTCTGACAAAATGAAGAAATAGTTACAAAGCTTCCATGTAATTGCTATATGTAGTATTAGTATACAGCTAGGCAACTTCTTATAACTCTAAGATATCAGTCAGGAATACTTCTGTACTCAATGTGTAATATTGGGGCTTTGCCTTTGCTCTCAGGTAGTCTGTTGAGAGTGACTGTTTCCTCTAGTGGTGAAGTGAACCTGGTATTTCATTAGACTTAAAATTCTTCCATTTCTATGTGAAAGGAGGTTTTCCTAAGGAAAAAAGATACGGTGTGGATTATGTGCTGTTTTAAATGGTCTCAGTGGATTATGTGCTATCTTAAAACATACCTTCACATTTAAAACAGTAGCCTTTTGGAGGTGAACTAGAGTAAGTAAAGTGTGTTTAAATATCACTTGTGAAAGTAAAAACAGTTTGCAGTGTCCGTTTCAAATGGTAAAGTTGCACTTTGCTAATAAGTACAAATTACTTTTTCTTCTTTCACATGTCAATAAAACTTAAGCCTGGGCAACCCCATTAAATAAAAATAAATGTTAATAAAGCCAGATTACCACTTAGCATGCAGGATATTATTGCCACTGAGTTACTGAGAGACCAGATTTAGAGAAATCTATTATTTCATAGACTCTGGTTTAGTAAGTTTTATGGAAAAGAAAAAAAGTTACATTTTTGAAATAAAACAGTTTTTGACACTACTGAAGAGGTTTTCTGAAGAGTGAAATTATTTATTCCATCTTAGTCAGAATGGAATAAAGCCAGAATGAATCAGTATTATGTGAAGACCTTACAGGTGGCCTGTGGTTCAATCCCAGACCTCTGTCAGTCCCTGGGGCTGCATCGCAGCTCTCCTTTGCAGTTTTATATTCTTGCTTTGAAGGGTGGATGGGCAGCCTTGGTCCCCAGGGCCATCTGCAGTGCAAGGAGACACAGCACCAGTGTCCCAAGAGGGTTTTGTTTCTGAAGGATGATGCTAAAAGGCAGGCCATGACTGTCAAATTCATGCCCAGCTTTGTTTCACTGTGCTACTCTGAAAAGTAACTCGTTATAATTGCATTTTGTGAACATTGACTAGATAATTCCCCCAAAGTTCATGCTGATTTTGACCCTAAAAAAAAGGACCTGTCTAATCAGTTGTCATTTAAGTACATTGCTAAAGGAATAATCAACTTGGTGGACTGAAATTAAACTAGGGAGTTGGGAAATTTTCTCTTCAGAAAAAAACACCAAACAAACTGAAGAAAAAACAACCAACTAAAAAGGCCAACAAAACCCCCCAAACCAAATGAAAAATGCTGAACTCAAAACCAGCCAGCCCTCTATTTCACCTGATTTCTTTAGATTTGATCAAGGGAATTTGTCCATTTGTTTATTTTTCCTTAGCAATCCTCTTTCAAGCCAACAGATTTCAGCAAATAATAATTGTGTACAGTGAAGAATCACATATCTTCTGCTTTGACCATTTTTAAAGATCCTCAAAGCACAGGGCTATTAAGGGTAAAGAATCAAAGCAACACCTCAGCTAATGTTGGGAGAGTTTGACTGAAAGTGCTCTGTTGTCCCCCAGAGTTACATTTTGCACAATACAGACACTCTTTCTGTTTTTTTTTTTTTTTTTTTCAGATAAACTTTACTGTGTGTTTCCTGCTGCTGTTGCTGATATGAAGAGAATTAGTTGCCTGCACTGTGTTGACTCCCTTAATTTTGGTAGGGAGAAACAGATCATATAGGAAAGAATGGGAAAATTAGAAGTACAGAATAAAAAGCAGATCCTGTAAATGTATATTTTTTCTCCCCCCCCCAAAAGATCAATGTAGCTTCACATGAGAACCTAAAAAAAATCATAATTCAGCTGCTGAAAGCTGAGGAGCTTTTATGGGTGTTTTCACAGTCATGCCTGAGTGGAAACAGTTATCACATAAGGTGCCATCGGAAACTGGTTGAGAGTTTTACATTTGTTATTAGTCTGTTCACTGGAGGAATGATTGAGGTGTGGGATTAACCTACTGTACAAAGGATCTGAGGATCTTCCTAAACAGACTGCCAACAGCATTCCTCATCAGATTCCTCTGTTGCTAGAGTTCAAGAAGTGAAATTATTTGTGGACACCAGTGGTTAATTATTGTGTACAAACCATGAGTTCAGATTGCTGAAGAAATGTGTGGCTTCGAGGTGAATCTGTTTTACAGAGAATCTGTTTTACAACTGCTATGCTATATAATTTTTACAGTTTTAGAGTAGAGAGATTTTGACATGTTAAGTTATTGATTGAAATAATCTGCCTTTTTCAAGAGTTTGGGAGTCAGGATTACTTGCTTATGCTCAAGCCCTAATAGTGTTCAAATAGTCTTGCCAGACCAACTGTGCTTAGTTTTATTTTCCTGCAAAAATCAGTGGGAACACAGAAAAGCTGATGGAGACCATACATGAGCTGTGCTGTTAAAGAATCAGCCTTTATTACTTTCACCTTTGGAACTCTCAGAAGCTGACTTTGGCTGAAGGTAAGGGTAGCTACAGCTGAGAAAAGTGTTGTGTACAACAATTTTTGGGAATCTGTGTCTTGTGCTCGTGGGCTCTGCTGCAGCCAGTGAAATGCAGGGGGAAATCAGAGCTTGGAGAGTCACCTGTGATTTATATAGCTGTAGCTGTATTACACAAATAAGAATAATAGAAACAGGACATCATGATTATTATTTTTTAAAATTAAAACAGGGCTTTAATTAGCAGAAGCTTTGTCTTCTGGATGAAAACAGCAATACTTCCTGAACATATTACTTGAAAAGCTGTCTTCTCAAATGGACTGCAATGTATTGATTCAGGCATTTATTTTACAAAAATAAGTTTAGTTTACAGTTTATGCTTCTGAAGCCCAAAGGAGATATCAGGGCATAACTCTGTAAAAGTATCTTTTCTCTTATATTTTTTATTTACCTTTTATTTTAGAGCAAAGGAAGTATACTATGTTCTGGGGAGTGTTAGTTGTTTCTGGTGGCTGTCTTCAGTACTGGGATTCAAGTTCCTGTTGTGGCTGGCATTTGTCCATGTAAATTCTGTGGATGCTGGCTGGAACGAGGCATGGAAACCTTTGCTTCTTGTTAAGACAATGTACAGCTAGACTTTCAAGACCTAACAGATATTTTTTCTTTGGTATAACTTAGGTTTATCTATTTTCCTTGTTTAACATGCAAATTAGCTGTTCAGAATGTTTTGCTGCTCTAAAAGTCTCTCAGTAGAGTACATTAATTTGCAAGCAGCATCAGTAATTTAGCAGCATACATTTCACGGTTGGCAGGGCTGGTGTGACTCCAGAGAAATATTTGTACCTTCTATAGTTAGTTCTCTGCATGTTCATTTTGTAATTGATGAAATATCACAGTGGGTAAATTGGATACATTTAATATGACAGCAGCATCTTTCATCACCTCAAAATCTGGGGTTTTTTCCATGCCTTCTGCTATTGCTGTAGAGACTGGAGAACTCCAGCTTCCTCCTCCTTCTGAAACTGAGACTAGATGCACTTGTCATTAATTGAGATAGTCAAGAGAGATCAGTTGCAGTGTTACTAACCACCTGCAGTGTTGTCAGACCCGAACATTTGAAAAATCACAGCGTAAAATTAATTTCTTTGCTATTTGAAGTTTATTTTCCTGTTTCTTAGCACAATGTTCTCCAGCATTTTTATAACTGTGAAAATGAAAGCTTGACTGTCACCTGTTCTGATAAGAAGTGTGCTCATGATGAAATTATAAGTCATATTCAAGAGACATCCTCCTGGGATAACCACCATGAAGTGTCCATACCTGCAGCTTGTTTAATTTAATGTAATAAAGAAACTAAAAAAGTGTAAAGCAGTAGATTGAATTCTTTATTGTTTAATACAAGTTGTGACGTTTGTAGTAGGAATTAGTTTTCAGGAGAATAGATGCTCCTGAGAATGGGTTTATATGTCTGGCTTAAAATACAAACCCACTGTCATGGTGTTCAGTTGCATGAATAAGGACATATTGGAGGAAGAGAAGTGTGGACCAGCGTTTCCAAAATGTCTCAGGGGTGCAGCAGCGCAGTAGCAGCACCTCATGCCTGCAGGATGCTGAACACCTCCGGGTGCTGTGCATGCATCCCATCCCTTCTTGTGAATGCAGGAAACTCCCTGGGGCTGTGGTGAGGCACTGCTGGAGACACTTGCCTGTCTTTCCTTGCTCTTACAGTAGGAAGTCATGGGGAGAGAGGTCAGAGTGCTGTGAGACCTCAGATATTGATAATGTGTGCTTGGAGGAGTAAGTGCTACTTACAGGGTGGGGTTTTTCCTGTATTGGCAGCTCATGTTACCATTTAGTGGCAAAGGCAGAGGAAATATATCTGTTCTCCCTCTAGGTCAAAGTGAAGTTTTAGCCACTAGAAAAGCAGTTCTGTTTAGGGTCTCTGAGGAAAGGAAATTCTTAATGGATAAGGAAGGCAGACCTTGAGAGTGATTCAGTTGATACAGATGGAGTAAGAGTATCTACATATAAGACAAGTGCATCTCAATTTATTTATTTCAGTGCAGACTCTGATGAAATAATTATGCAGATACATTGACCCAGATATTTGCTGTAAACATTTCATTGGCTGTCTCCAGGGGTATGCTTTTTTTCCTTCCTATTTTACCCTAAAATATATTAAAAAAAAAAATCAGATGTTTATGACAGACACTGTAAGCTGGAGCAAAGTGAACTCTGAAAATTGGCAGCTTTCTTTGCAGTCTGTGGCATCATTGGTTGTTAATGAGGGAATGCAGTTAAAATGCATATTAATATTTAATTGAAGAAGATTCATGTAAACCCCAGCTGTGACCATAAAAATTGGTGGTTTTTTTTCTGAGAGAAATAAAAGCAGTGGTTCCCTTTGGTTTCATTTGATTTCTTTATTCAGCAGCCACCCTTATGTTAGCATGCATCTGTGTAGCCTTTTGTATACTTGCAGAATGGAATATGCAGTCCTCAGTCTTATTTTGGTTTAAAATGCTGGTGACAAAATTGCATGTTGTAGGACTGCTGATGCTCAAAGGTTTTAAATAACCATCTTGAGGTTTTCTTTGTCATATTGTTGGTTGGAAGAATTGTACATAAACAAATGTACAGCAGATGGCACTGCACTGTAACTGTAGAATGAGAGGTTTGGGTAGAATAAATGTGTACATTCAGGGTTTTGTCCCTGTGTATGGGATTTGTATTTTCTTGTAAATAGTGGTAGAATTCTGAAGGCCCATGTGTTTTAAAGCAGAATTATGTGAACTCGTGTAAGACACATGTCAAGTAAAGCTTTCATGATTCTTTACTAATGGTGGTCAGTGCTGTTTCCAATGATTTTTCATCTTTTAGTCCAGCTTTGCTGCTAAATACTTAAGAGCTTAGAAACTGAGAAACACTGAAACTAAAGTCAGGCAACACAGAAGTTTCTGCTGCTGCAGGACAGCAGATCAAGAAGTTGAGTAGAAGTTTTTTAGAAGAGAATTTCTCCAGGAGATTCTTCAACTGGGTAGGAATTTTCAGCATGAGTTTTATCAACAACTGAGAGACAAAAGCAGCTATGAGGAAGGAGAGCGTTCTGTGCAGGTGCTGCCATCTTCCCTTTGCTCCTCATCTTCCCACACCTCTGGCACCTGTAAGAACTTCATTGCTCTGTTCAGACATGAGCGACATATAGGGAATGACCCTCAAACCCCCAAACAGGCTGTTCTGCATTTCCACCACTTACACGTGCGTATTGAAAAGGCTTTATAAACCTGATCGCTTTTCAGTGGGGATAGTAAAAAATAACTCAGTGTCACTGTGTTTCTGTCACCTCATTGGAATTTGACCCTTAACTAAGCATAGCCCAGACTACTTCTTGTAGTGAGTTGAGCTGACAGCATTGTGTGCTTCATAGCACTAGATTCCTTGTGAAGGATCTAGAAGGCTTACAGGATACAAGTTTTTGTCATTCATGCCTCAAAATTTGGAAAGCTGGGTCAATATTATGTGCATCCCATACAAAAAAAATTTAAAATAGGGAAATGAATGGGTTAGAAATCTTAGGATGATTTTGAGTTGATACTTTGTCCTTTCTGAAAGTGGTCACCACCTCTCCAAACATTGAACTACAGCCAGTGACCCCCTTCTAGTGATGCTTGGTGATGTTACTTAGCTGCACACTGGTTCTTCTGCTTCGTAAGTGGACTTAGGGTCAAGTCATGAACAGAGCTGGGTCTTAGGGAGCAAAACTGAAATAAAAGAGAAGACATCAGCCTTTTCAGAACTGATACAGCTGAAGCAGAAATACTGAGCCAGTCTGCATGCTGGTAAATTTACCAGTCTACATCCTTTTGGTTGGTCAGGAATACGGCTCATAGTTATAGCTAATTTAGAAATAATTTTCTGTGGAGGACTGTAATAATACGCTACTTAGCGTGCTTCATTGTGTCCTAGGTGGCTGTAGTTCTTAAATCATCTTTAAAGTAGCAATTCACATTTCATTTTTTTAGAATACCAACTTAGCATTATAAGCAGAGCTTAAGTCAGTGGAAGGTGTTTGATTCTCATACATTTAATTATATAGGAGTTTATACTTAAAGATCAATTTGCTTTGCTGCCTTGATGTTACAGAAGCCAAAATTTGAAATAGGAATATGACCAAGAACATGGTGAATGCAAGGAATGACATTTTGTTGTCAATAATCATGGTGTGGTGTACATAAGGTCCCCTAAGCCTGGACAAGTACTGCTTAAGAAAGTTTTCTTTTATGCATTCTAGTGTGCTTCAAAGAGATTAAATCAAGAGGTATTTACAATAAGTTTAATGGCTTTTCTTGTTTAACTGAAGTGTGATGTTAATCATGAAGCACTTCTGAGAACCCTCCATTAAAAATTGACAGTGATATTCATGGGTAACTACTTATGTGTAAATCTATTAGTAAATTAATCAACTGTACGATCCTGAGAAAGGATTCTAAAATGCTTTATTGGTTTGCTGCTCATTGCATTGATTGTTGAGGGCTCTTCTGAATATGTTTCTTTGATTTCTGCTGCTTGCAAATTTGTCATGGCAGTAGTTAAATAACATTTTGCTAGCTCAGCATTCTTGTCCAGACTGGATTTGTAGCAATAACTGAAGGTGAGTCCCTTTTTCAAGGGGGACATAATTCTCTAGAGAAGGGAATGTAAATGTACTGTTAGCACTGCCAGTGTGCAGTATTTTAATAGTGAACTTGTCTCCATTTACAGTACCTTCAGATTTAAAGTTATGAACTAGTTCACATTTTAAAGTAACAAAATCAATATATATTCATCTAAAGGTCACGTTTTATTGATGATTAAGTAAACCATCATGAACTGAAATCAGACGGGTTTTGTACTCATTTGTGCATTGTAGTATGTATTTCAGTTGTACCACTCAGGATTTTGCAATAAGTAAATAATTTTGCAGAAACATTTGTTTTAATTCTTTTTCATGTCTTTCAAATATGGGCAGGGGAGAAAACTTGCAGAAAAGTCATTAAATTATGCAGGTATGAGAAATTAATTTGACTTTTTTTTCCCCCCTCATTTGAATCCAGCAGAGTTCTGATTGAGGAAAACCAAATCCTTTTTCTGTGATCAGTTTCTAGTTATGTTATCTTTATTACTATTGTTCAAGACTATATAGGGTAAAGTACAGGATGATATTTTTGTCCTCTAATAGTATTGAAATTGACTTGTGGGATGTAAAGTAGTATTGATTTTGTCTTTGGGTGTCCTAGATTATTTAAGTAGATGATCTTCAGTGTATGTTTATGTAAATGAAAAATACAGCAGATTTTCCAGCATTTTTTAAAAGATGTACATTTCTACTGATGGTGCCCATAAACTCTGCCCTCAGTAAGGTCTGCATGTCCTGAGCTTGGGGGAGCTGATAACTTGGAGATATGATGAATTTAGCACTGTATAGGATCTTTGGTCTATGGAAATTACTTGGGGAAAAGAGAATAAAAATGGATATCTTAAAAAAAAAGTACCTGTCAACTGTCACTCCTTGGTCTGTTTTCTTCTAAACCTCCCAACCTGTTTTCCTGAGGAGCGGAATAGTGTGATTTTTGAATGCCTTAGAAGTCTGATGTAGCTGTGCTGTAAAAAGGGCCGGACCCAGCTGTGGGGTGTTACCCTGTTTCGAGCACTAGCTGTGACCTCTTGAGGGTCTCAAGGGGTCTCTGGCTTTAGGGGACTCTCTCAAAAGCAAAGCTGAGTCTTGGGGAGAAGGCTTTCTTACAAGCCCTCTGCTCCTGTGTGCCATGTGTGAGCAGACAACCTCAGCTGTTATTTATATTAATTACCTGGATTTCATTAAAATCCTTTTCTTTCACACAAAGCAGTAAATATTGAATAGCAAGTTAAAAAATAGTAAATGTAATTACTTCTGCTAGCCATTTAATAGAGGCAAGTCTTTAATACTGGATGTATCTTTTGCTTCTTTGTTCAGGCTGCTCCTCTTTTGAAGCAGCAGTGATACATAATAAATCAGGTCAGTCACATAACTAATCGACTGTGAACCAAGGCATAATTTTCTCAAGCAGGAAAACCCTCACTGAGGAACTGACATCTCCTGCTTGATTTGAGTGAAAAAAAATAAATGTTTTATTGAAGTTTGATTTAAAAACTCCACAGCCTTCTTGCTTCCCCTGTGCTGTTCTTTACCCCCAAAGATTTTAATAAAATTATAGCAGAGACTTCAAAATGAAATGACTGTTCAGATGGGAGCCTTAGAGATGCAGTATGTATTACAGCACATAGTATGTAATGTATTATTTGAAATTATGGGGTGATTCAAACAAGTCTGGCCTATATCATCAGAACAGTTATCTCTCCCACCTTAATTTTCTATGTGACTTGAGTTCAGGTTTGTGAGATTTGCATGACATTGATCCTTTCCTTGGGCGATGCACAATTTCATAATTCAAGTGCGACAGCTGCTGTAACCATCGTGCCAGCTGTCCCTGCAGATGCTCAGAAATCTCCAGCTTCTCAAAGATGTGCATATGTCCCTGGGGTAAACCATTTTTCTAAGAGGTAATGTATGAAGTATCTTTTAAAAGGGTCACTGTGCTGGCAGTTCTGAGTGTGCGGTGCGTGTAGTGCTACTTTTCTTGACAAAAAGCTCTTCTGTGTGTCACCCTACATGGCCCATGGGGGGAAAAAAAAGAAAAATTGGCTTCCAACCCCCCAAAAAGGAAAAAACTCCTCCTGTCCATCTGTTATTGTTAATAACTGAAGAAATGAGGCTGTTAAATAAATAAGATGGTAAAATTCGCAAAGTAGGGTCCAAATTTCTGTCTCAGAGAGGTGTTTACAGATCTGTTATCCTGGTTTACCAGCCTGCAGAGGATTTACCTCATGTGGAAGAGATCCTGGATGAACTCTTGTGTCTGCCTGACAAAGGATCATTCCTGCCTGGATGTTTAATAGGGCAACTGCTCAGCTCCATTGCAGTTCAAGCTAAGCCTTATGAGTTGAGATCATCCCTCTGGGCTGTGTGGTGCTCAGCCATGGTGCCAGTGAAGGCGTGGGCTGTGAGCAGGCACTGCTCTGGCTGTGTCTGCAGCACTGAGGCAGTGAGGTGGGGTCTTGCCCATCTGGGGGGGTCCCTGTTTCCATCTTGTGTCATGGGCTTTGCACAGGGGCTGGGCTGCAGTGCTTGGATCCTGTGAGGCAGAGCCATCACATCATTGGACCTGCTGGAATGATTCATGGCTTATGGATGAGTGCAAAAGCCTTTTCAGTAAGTTGAAGAGTACCCTTCATTCAGACTAGGTTGAAAGACCTAATGGTCCTTATATGGATTGAACTGATTTTTTTAGTGTGCATTCTGCAAATAATCGCCTTACCTTAAATTAACAATATCTGATAAATGAGGAAGATTTTAAAACATTTGTTTTGTGAGGAAATAATTACTTAATAAGAAATAAGCCCCTTAAACTAGGAAAGCAGTTTATATCTGTTCTATACCTGAATCCATAACCCACATGTTTTACTGCTTCTCTTCCATGACAAAAAAAAAAAAGTCTGTCATAGGAGTCCATTAATAAGAAATGCCTCTGGAGACTGATGTTCCTCAGAACAAAGGCTTGGAACAATTAATAGCTAGAGTTATCCTCTTTTTTCTCCCCAGTCCCTGCTTAATGTTTGGTTAAAAAGAGGTAAATACAGATTTTATCTAAATTGGTCCTATCTGAAGTGAAGATAATCACTGTGGTTGTGAGGCTAAGCCTAAGTTGGGATGGCATCCCTTTCTTTAACTTCAGTTACTTGAATCCTATTGCCTCCTAGTAAGAATTAATAACCTGGTCTTGCTACTGCCTCTTGTTATATATCCACTTACCTTCTGAGATGCTGGGAATAGCCAGAAGCCCTATTGCTCTGCTGTGGCAGTGTGGCAAGTGTGAATTTTATAGTCAAGCTAACATTCTACCTGGAAAATGCAATTGGCAGAAAAGAGAGGCTATTTCTAATCAGCTCCAAAATTATAGGAAGAAATGTTTTTGAAATGTGAGGACTGTTATTGAAATGTGACTAGAAAAATAATTGCATTTATGTTTTTTGAAGTACCCTGCCTAGTCCCAAACTCTGTGCTTCACAAGTGTAGAATTTTCACGAGGCCATTCTTGTAGTTGAAGAAACTGCTCACCTAGGGTTCAGTTAAAGATAATCAAAATCTACTTATTTTTCAAAAAGATTTCTGTAAGACAATTTCTTCAGAAAAACATGTTTTCACTTTTTTTCTCCTTGAGAGAAATCTTTCAGACTTCCAAAAAGTAGTAAATTTGCAGGAAAGGGAAAACAACAGTGACAAAATAATACTTTAATTTGTAATGGTTGTTTAGAATGGGGGCAAAACATGCCAGCCCCAGAGCATGATCTTTAATAAGTAAGCTTTTGATGTTCTTTCATATTTTATTAGCAGTTATAGCTGTCAGGTGAATTTTTTTCTCATTATTTCACAAATAGACATTGATTCTAAACTTAGAAACAATTTTTTAAGATTGGAAGGAAAAAAAAAAATTAGCTGATGAATGAAGGTTAAATTAAGAACAATAAGCCACATCTTCTGAATGCTTTTCATCTCAAGACCAAGACAGTTTTTGAAAGATTGTTGTAGCATAAGATAATAATTTTATTAATCAGACTTTGTAATTGTGTCAGTTCAGCAGTTGGTCTTGAAAGCAAAGTAAAACAAGGGTAGGAAAAATATTTCCAAAAGAGAATACAATATCAAGAAAATGTGTCCTGAAGCTATAAATATCTTGGGGCGAGAGTACTAAGATCCCAGTCAAAGTCCCTGAAAGCTGTGCTGTTTAGCATTTTATTTTGATGTATTGTAGACCTAAGGGCCATGCCATAAAGTTTGCTTAGTCTTGTGCACCCAGGTTTTCCTTAAAGGTTTGTGGGTGCTCTTATCAAAAGTGTACTTTTCAAAAAAGACATTTCCAATTATGTAGTTCTTGCTTGAATGGAAATAATCAGTCTTTCATTGTAAATGGATGGGAAGTGAGCTGCTTTTGAGAAAAACACCTTAATTTTGCTACAGTTAATGCTGGTTTGCAGCAGCTGTTTATGTCTCTAGGCATAATTGTTCAGATAATTCACTCTGATTTCCTGTATAACACTTATTTTTTGGAGTTACACCATTTATTCCATCACTAGGGTAGGACTCAGTATGTCTGCAATGATCTGCATCCACCATATGCTCTGAGCTGTCAGCCCTTCACCTTCTTAGCTCCTTGTGTGCTGTGGAGTTCATGTACAGGATTGTTGTCTGTCCCAGGTGCTGCTCTGGGAGAAAAGAGGATTTAGAATCAGGGCTTGATCAACAGATGTTGATCAGCTGTGTGCTGGGATTCTGGCACATGTCTGTCATTTGTTGCTTTTGTAAACTCACACCTGCAAGCCAGACTCTTGTCTCTACTTATTCCCATTAGGCTCAGCAGACAGACTGAAGGTGTTGAATGCACCTGCAGGCAATCTAAGGACTTTGAGTTCCTGCTTATTACTGCAGATCAGGCTATTCAGAAAAAAATTAGATTTATAAGCACTTGTTATTGAATTTTCTTCTGTTCACAGAATTCAGTGATATTCAAATAAAACATCTTTTTTTGAGCTGGCTCTAGAAGCCATTGAACTAGATATTATATATATAGCTATTAGATATAAATATTAGATGTTTAAGGTGGTGGGCAAGACATCGGTGGTATTACTGCCACAGGGACAGACAGTGTCCTCTCTTAAATTCTATGTGAGGGAACAGAAGTGAAAAACCAGTAGAGCCTGTAGAGAGAAATATATGTATGTCTGTGTTTGACCTTTCTGCCACGCAGTGAGCAACGAAAGTGATGTAATTGGGTTCCCTTAAAACTTCATAACGTCACCACCTGCAGCAATAATTTGTCAACTTCCAATACCAATATACCTTTTCTTGTAAGTAGTCTCTGCATCCCCTCATGAAACAAAAGATATGCTTCAGGGAGCAAGGGCACCTGATCCATTTTTGGGAGCTTCCCTCTTTGAGGAGTCCTGCAGAGACTGGACATACACTAAAAATCAGGTTTTTGACAAACTGATAACTTAATGTCATGCTGTCTCTGCATCACATCCTTCACCTTCGATCCCCATCCCGCAGGTCTGTGTTTGTTAAGCATATATCCTGTGATGCTTTGCTGGATAACACAGGGGAAAGCATCCTGGGACACGCTTCAGCAGGCTTCTCTCTGTCTGCAGGGAACAGGCTGCCACCAGTCCTCTGAGAATCCTGCCAGCCAAGCTGTATAATGATTTCAGCTTTAATTATCAGAAGATGGTAGGTTCCAGAGGCTCAGTTCTGCTGCTCATCCCCTTGGCTTTCAGGAGGAGATACATCTGTATTGGCTGTTGCTTCAGATGCCTTGCCTTTACTTGTTTGCAAAGTTTCATTAAAACCTAGGACACTGGTTGGTATTCCTGCCACCAAGTATTCTTCTCAAATAATTTTCACTTCTGATCATGTACTAGTTTGTCTTTTATATGTCTCTCCCAAATGTATTAACTGGAAGATTTCTAAGTAGGTATAGATGTGAATAAACTGCTTTGGTATCAGTATTTTTCCCCAGCTTACCAGAAGATGATGGCACAGAGCTCTTCTCCCAGTGGGATGCTCACAGATTTCTCAAAAAACAGGGTATTTAGTGCATCTTAGCTATCATTCCTCTGCATCAAGGAGATTAAGAGCAACTTTTCTGTGTGACTTAGAGCTGTATTTGCGGGACTGGTGTCATAGGAAGTGGGCAATGTCTATGTACTTCTGTCAGCTTTGGGTCGACAGAAGGAACTGTTTGGTTTCTGGGTTTGGTGGCTTGGAAGTATACAATAGTAAGTAAATAATTTAGACCTGAGTAGGTGAGTCTTTTCTAGGGACCACAGTTTTCTTTGTGTCATGTTTTCTTTTTTTCATTCTCCACAAAAAATGTTCCAATTAAACCCTTAAACAAAACAGTAGTACTTTTTTTTTTCTCCCTCTCTACTTTTTTTTCCCCTGGGAAGCTAAAAAACAGAATGAGGGATTACTGATTTCTCATCTATGAAATTTAGTAGAGATGACATAAATAGCCTTGGAGAGTGAAAAATGAGGCAATATTGGCATTGTTCAACTCAACAAACTCAACTGCTTCTTATGGCTCTGCAGTGGTGCACGGGAGGCTTTATCTGTTAGATTAGTGAGCTGTGATGAAATTCGCTTAGGAAAACCTTCAGCCTGTCATTCCCAGAATTTAGTTTCTTCCTGCAGCTCTTACATATGTATTCTGCCCTCATATCAATTGCATCCTTTAACATATTTTGGCCAGTTCCTGTGCTCTCCCAAATGCACCTTCTCTCCTCCCTGCATGGGTCACTCTCCCCAGTCCCTGAGCAGATGTGCATTCTTACTCTTGGGTAGCAGCTGACCTCTGGATGTGGACTTTAATACTTCCTCTTCTGTCTTTACTCTCCCTGTTCTATTTTTTTCCCTATTCTGCTGATGATATAAGTGAAGAGAGTGCCTGAGTCCAGAAGGGCACTGGCAACCAACCAGGCACAAGCTCCTGACTGCTTGCAAAGGCCTTTTGTAGTGACAGGGCTTCTATTTATTATACTTGAGCCAGTTGCTGTGACTTTTCCTTGATGCTGCACTTAAACTCCTTTGTACAATCCTGGCTGAGGGCTTTTGGCAAGTGCAAACCAGGGGCAGAGAGAGTATGAACTGCTGAATGCTGTTATGCAAGGCAATGGCAGCCCACCAGAAATGCTCTGAGTAACAATTCCTGTCACAGAGAAGCTAATGAAAAAGTTAACTTGCACAACTCCCTGCCTCGTCCACCTGCTCTACTGTCCTGGTGGGGCCATGGTGATGCTGTGTGGCTCCTTTCGCTGCTGGACAAGTGATTTCTCAGCACTGACAAAATGGGAATTGGCAATCAGCTACTCATACTTGTGTCAGGTTTGCTACAAGCAGCACATTTTACTATTCAGAAGGCACTCCAGACAGCACAGCTAGGTCTCAGGGGTGAATGGAGTGAAAGGAATAGGGGACAAATACTCAACATGTTATGGTTTTGCACAGAATGCAATTAATGTGATGCAGGGTAGGCTGTAATTTTAATCATAGTCCTTGCTGCTTATAGATCCATGTGTGTCATCCCAGCCCCATTTACCACCTTTTCTGCATTCCTGAAGACAGCTGGGCTCTGACCCTGGGTTTGACTTCATCTCTGAGTTTTTCATTTCTGTTGGCATCTTGTTTTGAAAATACACATGACCTCCAGGAGCAACTCCGAGTCAAACTGGCAAACAAAACACTTGAGGCGTAGCTGGTAAAAATACCACTGAAGCCAAGTGAACTAGAAGACCACCTTTGCCAAACCAGGGAAGGCTCAGGAGGCAGGTGTCCATGTGGCAGAAAGGAGGGAGTGTTAATTAAGCAGTAGAAAATCTTTTTCTTCAGCTGTGTTGGTGCTATTATATGGCATTACTCGAATTTCTCTGCGTATTTACAGGAAAACATGCATGTGTACATTTGGAGTTTAAAGCTGTTGTGTTTATACCAAAAAGAAACGACATCAGATTTTCAGTTCATTTAATGAATTATTACTAAACCTTTGGAAGTTAGTTGTGACCAGTAAAGCTGTAATTTCTCATTTTAGTAAATCTGTAGCGTGGTCCCACTTGCTCAGTCTTCTAAAAACTGAATTTCTACCTGTAAGTCACTTTTTTTTGGTTTAAAGCACAAGTTTATTGGATCAGTTTCAGCTGCAAGTGTTTTTCACTTGGTTCTGGAGGTCATCATCGCTACTTATATCCTTGATATCTATGAAAGAATGAGAGTAACATTATTGAAAACATGTGATGGGACTATGTAATCGTTAACTGATTTAGGTATCATCTCTGAGGACAACAATATTAAGTGAAAATAATACCAAGTGACAACATTAATACTAATATTACACTAATAATATATAACACAATAATATTGTCTCCTATTATCTTGCTAGAGCAGATTATTTCATGCTGTTAGGTGTATCTTAGCCTTTTACCCATTTCTTAAACTGTTCTAGTTTTCCTTTGTATCATGTCTAAACTCAAAGGATTTATCAGAACTTTGTTGTTTTGTGTTTCCAAATCATAAACATCAGAAAGCAGCAAAATGTGGTCACCTTCTGGCTGGCAGATGGTGACATTGGAGCAGGACTGTGCTGGCCCCTTCATTACCTCAGGTGGACCTGCTGTCTGTGAGACATGTGAGAAGACCTGTTCTCGTGAGCACCAGTTCTGATGCAGCCCCACATGAGTAAATGCTCTCACGTTGCCTTGGCTTCATTCCCCTGGTAATTCTGATGAGATTTATAAGGCTGGTTTCCTTCTTCAGTTCATAATAGTCTGAAAAGAAAAAAAAAATTTCGAAAGCAGTAAAAGTTTCCTTGCTCAGTGTTTTCTGCTTGGTCCATTACATTGATGTTTATGGAGGTACTGATGTGCAGGGTGGTGCTGGCCAGGGGAGATGGGCAGAGGACTCTGTGCTGTCAGGCTTGGTTGTGGATGGCAGGGGCCCTGTTGAATGGTGACTGCTTAGTTCTGTGTTAGGTTAAACCAAGTATTCCTGGACAGGATTGTCAACCAGCAAAATTAAAATTTTGGTTTACAAATACTTCCATGCAGCAGAAAATTCTTCAAACCATGGGTAACTAATATTGGTTTGCATGTTCCCCTTTTTGTTGGTACACATGCTGCTCTTCGCAGTGCAGGGCTTTAGCTTGGGGCAGCTTCATGAGCCTTTCCCACTGGAAGCTGCATGTAAACCTATTTTATGTAAGTTTTGATTGATTTGCATCTTCATTGGTAAGATGCATCTTCATTGGTAAGATGACTGACTACTGAGGATGAACTTTCTGTCTGCTTTGCATTGCAGTGTAATACTTTTGCAAGTTACTTTAATAGCTGAAGGCATTTCTGCAGTAGGCCATATGCTCCTGTTTTCTTCATCAATGCCCTTTTTTGAGGTCAGAAGGGTCAAAATTTGCTCTTTTCTGTGGTCATTTGTATCTGCAAGTGTATGGTGACAGTCTCTTCTATCCAGTCCTGGTACACAGGATGCTGCTCACATGCTGATTGAAAAGCTATCCGAATAAATCCATCAGCCAATTCCTTCAGTGCAAATGAAATCCAAACATTTAACCTAGTAGAGCATTTTGCCTGTGTACATTCTTTTTCCTAAATCAATCCTGAATAGCTCATAATCAAATATTTTGCCTTGCCCTCTTGGGGTGTTTATGGCCTTGCTGGCTGGGGAGCAATCATGATGGCCCCTGGTTCTGAAACCTGGACAGTAATTCTGGTGTTGAGGTCATTGCTTCTTTAGCTTTTGCTTCAGGTGGATTTCCTTATTCTTAACAGATCCTTAACCTGAAACTTCTATCCCAAAATTCAAGATGCTTTTAATATAATCCTTTTCCTGTTCTTACCCATCAAGAAAGTTGCAAAGTATTCCTTTTTTTAATCTCTTCTTTTTTGGGGGTGTTGTTACATAAGCATCAAGGACAGGATGGATGTGCCCATGTGATAGCATTACTGTTAACAAGATGAAAAACAGCAAATCATGCCCGAAAGCTTGAAATAGTCTGTGGAAGGATGAAAAATTGCAGTATAACTTTCAAACAAATATTTTTTTGTATACTGTACCCTTTTTTTTTTTTGCTGACAAGTTAATTCTTTCTGACAGACTTGGCAAGTGAGCAAGTGTCTCCAAGGCAGACACTGAAGCTGTTTCATGAATTCATGTTACAGTTTCTCTGATATTGTTGCTCTGCTCAAATGATATTTTTAGCTTTATTCACACCTTGCTTTAACATTTCTGTAAGTGAGGAAAGTTTTGTTAACTAGTCCTAACCGAGCCATGGGTTAGTGTTTCTCATTGTTATTGTTGTTTCTTGAAGAAATGATTGCAAGACTTTGACTCCCTGGAATGGAGCTCTCTGTCTTTGGGAATACTTAGCCAAGAACCTTGGACCTTGGACTCCAAAACTTGGACCTCTGACATTATGGTTTTTTGAAAAAATTGGATATTTTCTTTAGAGATGTGTAAAACATTCAAATTCCTAAATCATGTATTGACTTGGTTGATATTTATTTAGATTGCTTTGTCACACACTTTTTGCTCACAGGATGTGGTGTTTAACTGACAGTTTTAAGGTGAAAGAGGTAAGGTCCTTCACTGATCTCTGCTTGTGTTCACTTCTGCCTCATGTGCTGTACTGTTAGAGAGGGAGGGTGGAAAGCTGAAAGCACAGGAAAAATCTCTGCAAGATGGAAATACAGAATTTTATTTTTCCAGTGCCAGTAGCACAGCCCTGTATTTCATGTAGGCAGTGTCATCACAGGTCTGCTACTCCCCAGCTTCCCAGTGTCTCCATCCTCTGCCATCCTCTAAAGTCCTGTAGCTGATTACCAGGTGCAGTAACAGCTCAACAGAGCATCATTGTTCTTCTTCTGAGATTGCAGGGGCTAGAAGTCTTCTCCTGGCGTGTATCAGACATGAAAAACAGGACCAAAATGTAAAGTTATGAAGGAGAGGGGCTCATTGATAGAGACTCCAGCTTCAGATTTGTTTTAGGTGTTCATCATTCAGATCCTAGTTGAAGCCAAATAATAAAAAACCCTTTCAAGTACCTGTCTCAGCAATTGGGCAGCCTTGATGGAGCTTTAGGAAGAAAAAAGTCTGCTCAAGAGGATGTGGAAATGGACCCTTCTTGCAAAGAGTAGGTTGAATCACACATGTCAGCTGCAGCAGCAACAGAGAAAAATACGGGAAAATCAGTTTAATATTGTAGGTTTCAATGTTCCTTCCAAAATAAGTACAGTCTAATGATAGAGAATGTCTTTTCAAGTGGCAGATGGCCACATTAAAGCTACAGCTGTGCCATCATTTTGGAATTTCTATAAGAAACACATGAAGAGCAGACAGCTGCCTATAGCGTGGGTGCTAGACCCTCCTAGGAAAGCTTATTTTTGACTTAGATCTGCTCCCTGACTCGGTTCATGGCCTGATGTCCTGGACAGCTCTCCCAGGTCAGCAAAAGGAGCAGTGTAGAAGTGGTGAGACAGGAGCTGTAGAGCCTGTGTGGGGAGAGGGAGGGGGAAGCTGGGGCTGCTTGCCCTGACCTTGACACTGGCAGCAGCATCTCTGGAGTCAGGAGGCTTGGATCAGCAGGAGTTGGGAGCTGCTCTCTTGTGCTAAAGAGAGATGAGGTGTTCAGCAGCATCTCCCAGTCCCTGCTGGGCTTTTATTAGCATGCCTAACCTTTAACTTGAAAATGAAAGCACAGCTGTCTGTCACTCTGCATCATGAAAGGGATCAGAAGACTTTGAGCCAAAGATGCAGTTTTCTTAGGCTCCAAGCAGCTGTTTCAGAAAAATTAGAAAATTGCTATTTCAGAACCAAGTTCTCTTAATGGTCACGGTTGTTGCAATATCTGGAATATTTGCAGAGATACTAGAATTGGGCTGTGTAAATTTAACTAGCTCATAAGAGGAGGAAACTTAGTTTGTGCTTCTTGTGTATGATCTACCACGAGTCTTCTTGAGGGAAAAAAAATCCACGCAAAAAGAAAATGAAAGTAATGAGGAAAGGAAGAGGCTTTTTCTTGTTAGAAAATTTTATGTCAGTACACAGATATGTGTGTGTGTGTATTTTAAAATCTGAGTATTGGGTTAGGGAAAAATACACCCATGAGGCATGGTAGAAAGGAGAAATCAGAGGCAGTGGAGAGTATAGGGAGTCAGGAATACAACAGAAAGTTGGGGGAGTTGTGGGTGAAAGGGGAGCAGGCAGGGAGGACAGATACTGAAGGAGGTTGCTGGAACACCATTTGTCTGAAAGAACCTTAGTCTTCTTTCCTCTGTGGAAGCAAAGTAAGGTGTTCACCAGCTCTTCTCCATTCCTGCAGGTTTCTGCTGGGATATTTTACCTCTCCATGGGAAAGAAAAGCAGCTATTGAAAACGGGATGGGCAACTATAGGATTAAAACTGATTTTGGAAGGGAAGAAAGGGTTTTGGAGGATAAGGAAAAGATAAAGAGGAGAAAGGAGAAAGAAAAAAGGCAAGAGTGCAGGAGAAGTCGTCCATAAGTCAAGCAAAAGACAAGTGGGATAAACAGCAGTAAGCAGCACAGAGAGATTTCATATATGAACAGTTACACAAAATTATTGGAATGGTGATTAGAAAGATAACTGGAGACTATGGTAATTCAAATAATATTTCTAAACTTGACAAAAACACATTTTCCAGCACATGCAGTTGCTGTTTATGTTTGAGTGTGTTTGTAACTAATAGGGTTGCTTTTAGTGCTTTATTTTTTGTAGCCTCTTGGGTAACTATTAATGTTTTTCTTGCCTTTTTAATACACCAAATGGCTAGGCATTTATTTTGATGTTATTCAGGGCCTTTTATTATTTTCCACGCTGAAGAATTCAACATGTTCTGGCTTGTTTAAAATACACCTTTCAGTGATTTTGAACTTGGAAGTGTTTGAAGTTGTTAGAATAGCACTGCAGAATATAAAAACTGATGGGTCAAGATTCTTATTTCTGAGAAATGAAACAACAAACCCTCTGTTGTGTTTCCTACCTCTGCAATGCAGCGCTTGCCAGAAACACTCCTGCCTGGTGACACTTCTGGTTTTTACCCTCAGAATGTCTTGTCAGTAGTCTATGCAGCTTCTTGAAATTTTCTAGCTCTAAGTAATCCACCTAAGTTTTGCAGCTCTTAATTTAATCCAGCTACTGTTTTTAAATCTGTCCTGATCTAGTGACAAGTTTAGCGTGAGAACTCATAAATTAACAAAGAGACATAATTGAACTGTGTTAAATGCAGTGTTCAGAAGAGAAGTGGTATTAACCTAATCCCTTTCCTAAGTCAGTGTATCAGGATCCTCTCTAGCATGTCTCTTAAATACAGAATTTTATGGGATCAGATTACACCAATTTTTCCAGCAGAAATTATCTTGAGTTTCTTGTTTGCTAAGAAATATACTTCAAAAATTAAGCAAGTCATTGTTATTACCCATTTCCAGCAAGCTGGTAAGAAAACTAATTTGATTAGAATGTAAAAAAAGGAGTCTTTATTTTTGTCAAATGCACAAATTTATAAGTGTATGAAATCTTCAAAAGCTCCCCCCACCCAAGCAAACAGCATTTACGTGAGAAGTATCATTATTGACAAAGACTGCTGTCTGACTGTGTGCCTTGTTCTGTCACTACCTAAATGTCATGTTCAGATAGCGCAATAAAATGTTGTGACAATTTCTACTTTTCCCAGAAGATACACAGTACCATAAAAATCCTACTCCTGGAAGTTTGCACCTGCAAACAGTAGGTTGCCCTTGTAAGTTGAAGCAGAAATTTCTTTTCTTGTAGGTAACCATTCATACTGAAGAGAGCTTCTGTCAGAAATCTTGGCACTTTTCTCAGTTTGGGATGTTGGGAATAATGTAATTTTCTGTGAACTCCTGAGAGCTGCGTTGTTCTCTTGCACCATTAGTTCAAAATTTTTGTAGCAGGATGCCAGTTGGTTTTGAAGGATAAAGCTTCCAGCAATGATTGCTGAAAAAGTACAGAGTATAAAATTATAAAATTTATTTTTCCAATTTTCTTGTTATTTAGGAGGGTTAACCCTTCTCATTTTTTCTGCCATTAAATTATTACTGAGGTCATGCATACATTGATTATAGTAATGATGAAATCCTTAGCTTGGATGTAGGGACGTGAGGGAAAATGACTCACTTCTAGTATGTATAGTTTCATCCAAGGTTTTTGAATTTTTTATTCCTATTGCACATGCATTTTTTCTTGTTTCCTGGGTGACAGTGTGTTTTACAAACTCAGATTTTTACCATGGTAGAAGTAAGAAGAGCTAATCTCAGATAAGTACATAGCTATCAAAATCTTACTAAATCTTAAGCTTTTAAAATTTCATATTTCAGTAAAACAGCTGTGTGTACATGTCTTTACATACATGTGTATAGGTTCTGGAAGGTAAAGGCATATATACTTGGTTAACTTTAAATTTTAGCAGAATTGTTAATTTATTTCATGTTATACCTACACACTTTCAAGTGCAAAGATCTGCCTTTATTCTCTGTGGGTGATATGTATATATATGCATACTTTATGTAGCTGAATCACCAAAAATACTAAGAATTACTGTAAAAGGAAATATGTAGATATAGTTATAAAAACAGATATTTATATGTAGATTGAAATTTCAAGCTTCTCAGAAAGTGAGCATTCTATTGTTTTCTGCCTATATGAAAATAAGATATTTTTTTTTTGGCCAACCTGTAAGATGCATCTAAAGAACTTTCTTCACAAAGTTTGGGAACATCTGAACTATTCTTTGAACTATAATACTGAAAGACTTACAGCTTTAATTGGAGGAAGGGCAGTCTTGCCTTTTAAAATTTATGAAAAAATAGTCTGCTGGCCAATAATTCATGTGGTAATCATGTTTTTTTCTTACACAAAATATGTCCAAAACTATGGATCTTGATAATGCCAGCAATATTTATTCTTTCATGCTGACAAAATCAGTCACATTAAGTAATTGCTGTTACTGTGGTCTCTCCTGCCACTAGTGGATTAATGTAAGCAGTTCCAACCAAGCTCTTTCATTTATCAACAGTTTTTTTAAAGTGAGGACAAAGCATTATGTCTGCACCTTAAAGGATGTTTGTGTTGGTGTAAAATTTTAATAAAACATTTTTATTTTACATTTGCACGTTCAAAATGATCTCCAGATTTGAGAGAGGAAGTGACAGAATTTTTATTTTATAACATCTTCAGTTCTTTTGTCAGAAGGTATCATTTTAAGGTTTAGTTCTCCTCAGTGGACTGCATACATCATCACTGCTCTCTATACTCTCTGAGGTATGGAAAATGGGGCTGTATGATCATCCTTCCAGTGTAAAATTAGTTTTAGAAAGCTTATAGGTGGTCAGCTGAAGGATCTTTGTTCCTGCCTTGAATATTTTTGGATTATCCAGGTAAATCCCCTGTGTGATATAACCAATCTCCCTTTGTCTTCTGTGCCTTAAAGGCCTTGAAAGTTAAAAAGGGCTTTTTAAAGTGATTGTGCACCATGTATTCCTCTCTCGCTACAGACTGTCAGCCCAGCACTCAGAGAAGGTTCCAGTTTTGGCTGTCAGCAAAGTGCCTGAGAGCCTCTCTGGGAATTGTAGATGGAATAAGGAAGTATTTGAAAATATTATTTCATATGCTGCCTATTGTAGCATTCTCTCCTATAATTTTTCACCTTGTTTTCCATGCAGTTTGGTATCTAAGATTAATTTCTAAATGTTATTACTATCAAATTTCTAAGTATGTAATATACAATATTTGTTTATATTTATAACCCATTAGCTTAAATGAATGAAACACTGTTCCCACAAAAGGAAGAAAACTCATGTTCTGTCTGAATATTTATCAGTGCCTTTCAGTCTTCAGGACTGCAGGAAAAAATAGCTGGAATGAACCTCTGGAGATTGTATAGTTGGTCTTCTTAGCCCAAGGCACTATCTTTGTCATTCCTCACAGACACTGTAGAAGAAGTATAAAATTTAGGTAGGAAGGAACTTATGGAGGTTGCCTGGTCCAGCCTGCTGTTCAAGGCAGGGCCACTTTTGAAGCTGGGTCAGGTTGCTTAGGGCCCCTATTCAGCTGAATTTTGAATAACTTTAAAGATGGTAAATCTTCTTTGAGAAATATTCTCTGAAGTTTCACCACGCCTCCATGATTTTTTCCTCCCTTCTATGTAATTGGAATAATTTGAGTTTCACTTTCCGTAACTTATGTGTGTTGTCTTTTGTCCTTCCACTGTGAATCTCTGAGAAGAGCCTGGCTCACTCTTCTCCAGAATCTTGAAAACAGCACTTGGATTTCCCTTCATCTTTTTTCTAGAGGTTAGAAACTAAACAGACTCAAGCCCCTCAGCCTCTCTCCATACACTGCATGCTCCAGCCCTTTATTGCTGCCATGGCCCTCCACTGGGCTGCCTTTGGAATGTCTCTGTCCTGGAATGCTCCAGATGAGACAGAGTGCTGAACTGTTCTGAAGGACCACACCACTTTACCTGCTGTCTGTGCTGGTACTGATTCAGCCCAGCTTGGAGTTGGTCTTCATTTCTACAAGGATGCACTGCAGGCTGATGTGCAGTGTGTTGTCAGCCAGGACCCCCCAGTCCTTTTCAGTAGAGCTGCTTTTCTTTACAATTGGTGCCTGTGCTGCAGGTCTTGGCATTTGCTTTCGTTGAATTCCTTGGGGTTTCTGTCAGATCATCCCACTGCCCTTATCTGCTGAATGTTTTATTTTATGTTCCACCTGAATCTCAGACATCTCTGTAGAAAATGGAAAATAAATTTTCTTTCTTTTTTGTGGTCTTTGATGTTTCTGTGTATTCTATTTCCACTTCGGTCCTCTCTGCTTCTCTTTTATTTCTTACTCTGATTAAATTTTACAGATCTTTAATCCATGCACACTTTAAAAAAAAAAAACAAACCTCTGACATCTTAAATGTGGACAGAAGCTTCCAGTTCAGATCTTACCAGTGTAGGAGAGCAAAGAAATAACTCTGTGTGCTACAATGCTATTAAATATATATGTATGACTAAGTAGTTTACCGTAGTGGATATTGTGGAGCTGAGTTTAACTATTGAATGATTGTGGTAACCAGAAGCTTTTCAGGGTAATATCTACCTAATCACTTGTTCTTCATCCCAAGGTTACATAGTTGCATATTCCTGCTTATTGGAATGTCTTGCATTTCTCCTTACTGAACGACATCTTGTTTCTTTCAGATAATTATTTCAATCTGTTTAATTTCTATTCTAATCTGCTCATCCAGAGTGCTTGCATTTGGTCTAAGATTGGTGATGTCTTGGGATTTATTCGTGACCTAGATAGATGAAAGTGGAAATTGCACATAAAGGATTGCATATGCATAATGTATAGAAAGTAAAATATTGAGTAGCAGTGGATCCACATCTTTCCAATTATTTCTTTCCTGTTTGGACTCAGTATAGCTTTCCAGTCAGTTTTGCATTCACCCTGACACAGGTGAACTTTCTTTAAGAGAGTGACATATATTGCATACTTGTGAGAATGTTTAGCTCACACTTATGACATCTGTTGTGCTCTGTCTACATGGTTTGCTGTCTTGCTGCTAATTTGACATTATTTAATCATGAGAGATCCAGGTTGGCTGTTTGGTTTTTTTCCAGGCGTTGTTTGTTGATTTATTGTTTAAATGTTCTGTTTAATTTTTTAATCTCGGTATTTTCTTGAGTGAAAGTTTAATACAAATCATATAAAGATTTTCCTCCCTCCATCTGCTTTAAGATTGAAGTGGACCTTTTCTAGTCTTGTATCTCCATGAGTTCTCAAAGATGACAACTAGTGGCTTTGAGACTCTAGAATTAGAACAAGCCCAGCTATCACATCTCCAGTTGCAATACCGAGGAAAATCTGCCTCATCCAAATGTAGTGGAATTACCAGCAGTTGCTGAGATTTTGTCCAGTAGTCACATGGCTTACATGAAAGTGCCATGGGCTCTTTAAATAATCACAGATGACTGATCCTTTATATTAAATCCACTTTGAAACTACTGGAAGAGTCTGACTCATATTGACCATAATTGTGACTGGGAAGAAGAAATTAATTCTCTTTGTGCTTAATGGATGTTGATGTGCCTGTTAAAAATAAATACACATGAGTTTGAAAGAAGGTCTTCACATGGCTTGAATATTGCATTTCTTCACTTGCGGTCAGGCTGTTTGCATAATTTAAACATTGTTTGGCATAAATTTTTAAGCAAATGTACACAGACATTAGCATAACCCCATTTCTAAACAACCCCCTGCAACTCCATGCTGCCACTTCACTACTGTTTCAAGTACTGTGCCTTTATCTGCTGGCACATTCACTATCTGCTAACTTACTGAGAGTGTAAAAAAATCCTCAAAAATGTTTTCATTTGGTGAATAATTGTCAGTTCATGTGTAACTCCCTGAGTTTGTGGTATTTGGCCCTTTGAGCTCAGACTGCCATTGCAGGGACAAAAGAGTAGGGATGAGTGAGAAATGGAAAGATGCTGGTGAGATGAGCCTCTGATTAACCCATATGCATTATTTCATTGTTTCAAGGTGCTGGTACCCTTTGTAAATCTATGAATCACTGTGATCATAGAATAATGTGGGTTGAAAGGAAACTTAAAGGTCATCTAGTCCACCCTGCCCCCATCTCCACCATGGGCAGGGACATTTTCAACTAGATAACATTGCTCAGAGCCCTGTCCAGTGGACCTTTAATGTTTCCAGGGATGGGACATCTACCACCTCTTTGGGCAACCTGTGCCGATGCTTCACCACGAGCATTGTAAAAAACTTTGTCCAAATATCTAATTTAAATCGACCCTCTTTTAGTTTAAAACCTTTGCACGTTGTCCTATTGCAGCAGGCTCTGGTAAAAAGTCTGTCTTCATCTGTCTTATGGGCCTTGTATTTTCACCTTGTATTTTGCAAATGGGCTTGTATTTTGGTTTTCTTGTGTTTTTCTCCTCACTCTGTTTAGAAATACACATTTTTTGGGAATGTTAGCCCACTCTAGAGTTTGCATCTCATTGCACAAAGATCGAAAGATTCTCAACTTGATCAGCTGAACAATATTGCCGATACAGAACATCAAAATACTGCACATAGAAGGGGAAAAATAAGGAGAAGGATAAATTCAAAGAGTTAGTAGGGAAGGGTCTGATTTTATTTGCATTTTGTCTTTTGACTTGAAGAATGTCTTTAAATTACATTTTCAAGATTGTCATTTAAATCTTGTTTGCTTTAAACTTGTACTTGAACTGCAAGTTGAAATTCTCATTTACTTTAGTCCAGCAGCTAGTTTTAAAGCCACTTATGATATATCAATAGGCACAAGATGCCTTCAACAATGTAGTTTTCAGAAGCAATGCTGCCAACCTAATATTCAGTGTCACGTTTTCCCTTTCACCTCTAGGAAGTGGCATCAGAGGGGATTCTGAGAAGATTGACTGCATTGACAGATAAAACCCATCTCATTAAATTGAATTTAAACCCTTGCTTGATGAGCTTAAACAAGATTCATAATTTTTTATCTTTCCCTCAAAAGGTTATTGAATACACTAGGTAAAATAGAGGATATAAATATTCATAAATCAGTCACATGTTTCCATTAATATGTACTTGATTTTAACCCAACTAGTGTACACGCTCAAGGAGAATAAAATAGTCTTCTTAAACTAGACAGAGTTTTTCCAAAATCAGCAACAGAAATTCTTCCATTCCTATGTTCATTTTGCAAAAACAAGAAAAAAAGGCACTGTAGCAGGCATCAATTCTGTGTGCAAATATACTGTGTAAAAGGACTGATACATTTTAAAGCCAGGTGTGCAAGTTGTTTTTTTTCCTCCAACTCTTGCAGGCTTTCGTTTTGCAGATACCATGCAGGTCTCAGCTTTTGGACTCATGAGTAACTGATGATGACATCAAGGATGTCATCAAGCTGCAAAACACAGGGTCATTCCCCGCCTGCCCTTTCACGCTACCATTTCCTTTTGGTTGTCGTAAAGTAACCACTAAAGCTTGAAATCAGAATCTGACAAAAATCCCTCCTTCTAAGTCATAAAATCACTGAATAGTTTGGGTTGGAAGGGACCTTAAAGACTACCTTGTTCCAGCCCCTCACCATGGGCGGCAATGCCTCCCAGAAATAAGGTTTCTCAGAGCTTCATCCAGCCTTGAACATTTTGCAGGGATAGGGTATCGACTTCAAACAGTGGAAGTTTTTCTCACTGGCCTCAGTAGAAGCCAGTATTCAGAGAAAGTGTTTTTAAAAGTAGGAGTAACCAATAAAAAAAAAATTAACATAGTGGCCAGGACAGAATCTGTTCGAGATAATTTGCATTTTAAATCCAAAACCAAGCTATGTACAGTTTAGATGGAAGCTATGTCTCTTTCCAGACATGGTGGTGTGAAGCTTGATTTTATTCTTTGCAGAGTCCTTCTGTTTTCAAAGTAGCTCTATCCCTGTGGGGAATCAGTTATTGGGATATGAGTTGGTGAGGTGGAGATGGTGGATCTTTCAGAAGGGAATCATTTGAGGAAAAAAAAAGAAAAAAAGAACATACTTAGAAGCAACCAAGCAGTACTTCAAATTAACCTCTGTTTGCTTTTTATTTTCTTTTTTCTTCAAAGATGCAAAATGCTTATTTTTCAACTTCTTTGTTTAATTACAGTACTTTACAACTCATTAGAGATCCAAAGTCCTTTTCAGAGTTTGCAATTCTTATTCAGTTAGTCTTCTTATTTGGCAATTAGACTGAAAAAAAAGGTGATTTGATATATTCAATTAGATTTGAAGTGGTAATGAATCATTATGTCTTATGCAGGATTTTTTTAGGCATTAAATCATTAAAAAAGGTATATAGTTGTATACATTTAGTTGTTTGGTATAGTGACTCTGGTGTAATATATCAAATGCAGTAGGAGTATTAGAAAACAATAGCTATCCTTTAAGAAAACAGCACTGGAATTGTTCCTTTAGTTTTCCCTTTAAAATAAACATCAGAGTAGATTCAATGTGCATGAAAAATCCTGATGAATTTATGCTTGTGTTCTATAACATTTCATCATCCTTTTGCACAAAGCCATGTATTTTCACTGGGTTCATAAACAGAAAACTTTTGGTTTGGACAATGTATCAGAAAAATAGCATCTAGGTTTACTTTATATGTTTTGGCAGTAGAAATAATTCTAGGAGTACTACATATATAAAAAAACCCTAGCTTCTGCATTGTCTCAGCATTTTTAATTTCAAAATTGAATTTTTCATGACAGTTCAGACACATGGTTCATTAATGCACTTTTAGTGACTCTTAATGATAATCCAGTTTGTAAAGTTATCGTAAAGTGAAATTGGAGTAAATGTGACCTAACTTTGCAATTCTGCAAAATGTGTAACAAAGGACTAGCAAATTAAGTGACTTCATCCATCTGTGGAATATTTCAAGGTCGCACCTTTATTGGCTACAAGATTTCTAACTAAAAAGACAGAGGATGACAGTACTTACAGTTTGATAATGTTTGCTTACTGAGCGTGAAATGAAATTTAACAGTGCAGCATGTCTACATTTGTAAATTTATTGTGGTTGTTTAGACTTTTTGGAAAATGAAATGTCAAGCTATCACTCTTGGCTTCCAGGATGTGATCTTTAGGCCCAGCAGAAAAGTTCACTTTGTAAACTTTTCTTCTTTAAGTAAATGTGACATTATTTTTTTTGGATGTATTTCTTAAGCAAAACAAAACTTGTGGCATGACTGTATGTGAAGTTAGGATGTGGCAATACCAGTGCAGCTGGGAGTATCTGATGCAGGAGCTGCTCATTTTCATAGTCCTTGCTGCCACCAGGCATCATGTTCAACTCAGTGGGACAGTGGGTGAGGTTAAGATCTTAAAAGATTTCTAGATTGACATCCTATATCATAGCACTACAAAAATTGTGTCATCTACACCTGAATAAGTAGTGCATGAAGTAATTTGCCGGAAAGACAACTCCAAGAATAGAGATCAGGATGATCAATTGTCTCAACCTGAGACACCTTTTTTTAAGGGATTGAACTCAGACCTAAGGGGATTTTTTTTAAAGAGAAAGAAGAATTGCAGAATAGTTTATTAAAGAAATTTAATTATCAGTCAATATAATGTGATATTCTGTGGATAGAGATAGTGCTAAAGACAATCTTGTGGCTGATACCTTGCAGCTGTGTTAATCACCGAAGAGTGGGAACAGCCTTGCCCTCAAGGCTAAGGGTGTGATAAAGAGTGAGTGAGGCAGTTGGGGTCAGTTGGAGTCTGGCTGGCCATGCTGTGGAGAAGTTGAGGTTTGCTGGCTGTGCTGTGAGGACAAAGGGACAGGAGGTTGGTCAAGGGACAGATCAGGTGAGCCACTGTACGAGGGACAGACAAGGACAGGTGGCCGTGCAAGGGACAGGAAACAGCGAGCTGGGACTGCAGAAGAAAGAGAAAAGGAAAGAGCCAGAGCTGTGTGGAGCTGTACATTGGAAAGATACATAGAAAAGGTATGAAAGACTTTTTGCGTAACAAAGTCCTGATACTTGAAGCCCCCTGAAGTTTTTACTGAAGCACTCTGAGTGCAGTGGCTGTCTCGACTACGACAGTATTGTGCAGAAAATAGTATAAAACCAGGGAGAATGCGTGAGCATGTCTACAGAATTGCTGTAGTGCTCCTGAGCAAAATGTTAATGGTTGGGTAATCCAAATATTATTACAAGTCAGTTTGTAAAATACATATGCTGTCTGAATTTGAATTTAGCTGAGCATCTAAAAGAGTAAAAAGGTTTATTGGGATATCTGCAGTAGTGATGAAATTCTTTGGGATAGTGAAATTTTAGCTGTGTCAGTTTTGCACACTAACGGATAATGATTTAACTGGTCTGGTGTAAAATTTCCTTAGTATTTTCTTCTATCATTTTGCTAGTGTTGGTGAAAACCGTGGTCTCTGAGTATCTTTTTCTCTTGAATCTTGAGGTGATTAATTACAAGCTCTGCCACTTATGTATGTGTTAGGAAATAAGGAATTTGCTCTTTGAGCAGTATATTCATTTTTGTGACTAATAATTAACAAAGAGGAATTTTCTTGATATGCACATGATTTTCACTCACATGACCAAATACATCATATGGTACAAAAACTCCTGGAGTTGTGAATTCCCACATTATAACCTGTATATCAAGACAGAAGCTATGCCTGAAGGTATGGATCCTACTGAAGAGCACAGTGTGAGGATGAGAATGGTTGTTAGTAAGTGTTGTAAAGTGGATGTGTTAGGGATGACTTCTTGAGAACAGCTTGAAAAGCACTTGTATTTACCATTGATGAGAAGTGCCACAGAAGAGGAATGAAGTAAATCCTGGTGTACAAAGCATCACTAAAGAGAAGTTTGAAAAATCAGGCTATTTTGTCTCTGCTGAGTGTCACAGAATGTAAATTCCAAGTAACCTTCCATTTGGGAACTATCAGCTTTCAAAGAGAAGAAACCTCAATTATTCTGTTGCCTCTGAAATGTATGCTGAGGTCAAGGATCTTATAGTCTTTACCAGTAAAATCAGAATTATTTGTTATAGCCTTTATTATTACCCTTTAAAGAATGTAACACTGAACAAGTGATTATATTTAGTCCCACGGTTTTATATGGCAAAGTTGTTATTGTGAGAGTGAATTTACAGCGGAAAATGTCAAACTGTATAGCAGAAGAAAATGAGATTCAGAAGCCTGGGATGTGATACTTTTTTTTTTCCCTTTGGTTTGCCTCTTAACATTAAAACACAGGAATGCTGTTCTTGTGGAGGACAGAGCAGACAATTTTGAAGTCTGTGCATTTGCTTTGTCTGTATTTCCTTTGTTAACATCTTAGCAGCAGCATTGAGCAGATTTTCTCTTTTTTTTTTTTTTTTTTGTTTTCTTTTATTTTTTCCTTTTTCTGTTCCCCTGGATGGAAAAAGGTGGACTTGAACTAGGAGACAAACTACAAACTGAACAGCAGAAGTTGTTTGGTGCCCTTGGAATGGGAAGAGAAGGGAAGTGAAGCCTCATACATAAAGAGGTGTCAGCAGCTCCCATTTCCCAAACTGCTGTTTGGCGTGAGAGAGATGAAGTACCACACTAATGTTCAATGGGCCTTGCTATTGAGAGCTGGTGGATGGAAACCTCGATCCTTCAGTGCTGTGGATCTGTACTTGGGCCTCATTACTGTGAGGTTACATGTGAAGCTGTCCTTTTTGCCTTTCAAGTCTTTTTACTGTTCTTTTCACCTTGTATGCTTTGCAGTTTCAGATTGTGTAGACAACAGGAATTACTTAAAACAGGATGTGGAGGGTGTTGAGAGAGAAGGAGAAGGGTTAATCCATCTGAACAACTGGATTCTTCATTGCCATCATGTTGGCCTATGCTTCTAGGGCAGTGGACTCCAGATGGATGGTTTAATTTGCATATATATTTACATAGTCGTTTATTGTAAATTCATGTGATCATAATGAGGAATCTCTCTGTAGTAGTGTTTTCATGACAGTTAAGCAGAATTTTCTTCTTGTCACAGCTCACCTGCAATAAAATCTTTTTATTCATCTGCTACATCTTCACCCTGATAAAACATGGAGTTCAGGATACAGCTCAACTTCCTGTAGACCTGTGGGGTTTTTTTCCAGAGGTGCTTCTCCATTACTTCAATTTCATAGTTGCCTCCAGATTTTTCATATTTTTCCCGACAGATTTCTTTCCTGTTGCCCATCTTTTATTACTTCTAACTGCTCTTTCAGTTTATTAAACAAATTAGAGAAGTTTCTTGTTGCAATAATTGGTTCATCAGAGAAATGCAAAATATATGACTGGTGGATGTTTTCAATAATGAAACATAACAAGGTTTTTACTGTTCTTCACAACTAAATATCGGTAAGAGAAGAGGGGGAACATAGCAGAAAGTCTCTTGCATGAACTCTTACATGTAAAAAGATGTTGAATGATTGATTCTCCCATGACTTACCTTAAATCTCACACAACATATTCCAAGAGGTCTTCCACTGTCAAATAACTGTGAAATTCCACCTTCTGCAACCTTGTTTGATGGCACACTATAGCTCCTGTGGTCTAAAGCCTAAGAAAATATTTTGATGCTTTTGTTTTAGAACTTAACTTAATGTATTAGCTAGACATTTTTGTTCTGGGCAGCTGTAATTTCATAAATTAATTATTCATTCTTTCCAGTGCTCTATGTGCATTTTAATTATTGTTAGAATGGAAATGTGCAGTTGTTGAAGAATCAAAAATTAGAGAAATACTTTTTTTTACTCAGGGAGAAGTAAGAACTATATCCATATTCTAAACCACCTCTTCATATGTATTTTAGTTGATTTGAGATATCCTTTGTGCATAAAACAGATACAGAATGCAAAATCTTGGTAGTGTTCCCTCTAGCCATTTGCTGCGTTTCTTTAGAAAGATGAAAACACCTTTAATTCAGACTTTCCAAAGAACTGTGTTCTAGTTTTAGTATTTTAACATTTCAGTCTGCTGCTTTAACCCTGAAGGGGTTTTACATATGGTTGGAATAGTTCTCTGCTTAGTTTTTCTTGTAGAATGATTATCAGTGTCATAAAACACTAAGAAAATTCAAACTTTTTTTTGTACCTAATTTTACCTGAGCAGTATTTCCTTGGTGGTGGTAAAGTTAGCATTTGTTAATGTGTATTTGAATATTCAGATTAGTCACTTACTTAAAGCCAAATAGGCTAGAAAGATGAGAAAAAAAATAGAATGTATGCAAACGGCTTTAGCTGAATTGAAGGGGGAAAAAAAAGTGTCTTTTCCCCTGAAGCATACATTCTGCATGAAATTCAACTTGACAAGTGACCCTTTCAAAACAGCGCCACAAAGATTTCTCGGCATTCTCCATATATGAGAGGCAGCATTCTTGTATTGTACACACAAGCAGTCCCCCAGCTCCCTCTAAATGAACGTAGCCTCTTCCTCTGTCCTTTGTCTTCTGTTTTACCCTCATCCCTGTGGTGGCATTCACATTTATGAGCGTACTTTTATGTCAGAAAATTTTGCAATAAGCAAAACTACTGGGGATGTTAATACAAAATAACATATATGATAAAATGCAATAAACAACTCAAGTTCTTTATTTATTTCAAAATATTGAAAATGCGTGTGTGTTCACTTGCAAAAAAAAGGAAAAAAGAGGGAAAAGAAAAAATATTTGGCAGTTAATTTAATTTACAGCTAGGTGATGCAAAAGCTGAACTCCAGTGCTGAAAGTCTTGGATTAATTTAGGAGCAGAAGACAAAAATGGTCTATGATTCTGTGTAAGCAGTGAATAACAAGAATGTATGACTTGTGAAACTGAATGTAATGCATTAAAGTCAGAGCAAACTGATAATTTAACAGTATATAACAAGTATCAGATCTTAAAAATAGCAGTAGTGGATCAGCAGTATTTTATCACCATCCAGTTCTCCAGCAGCAGCATTCTAGAGATAGTACACTGGTTATCCTGCGTGTATATGAACTGTCAAATGGGAGAGAGATGCAATGTAATATTTAGTATGTCCCATGCCTTCAATGCTCTTTTCAGATGTCTTTAGCAAGAGAACAAAACTTGTGGTCAGAATCTGGCTTGGCAGAGGGGTTTCAGATGGAGCAGTGGTACCTCAGGAGGTGGTGGGCTGCTGCTATGTACTCCTCACACACAGTAATGGCTTTGTACACTGCACTGCTTCTGCATATATGGGCCATATGTTCTAATAGAGTGTAATAGATTGTTGATTACAGGCAGTTCATCATTTTCAAATTGATAAGCTCACATTTTGCACCAAGATACTTAGGGCAAAGTGTGGAAAATTGCAGCCTTGACATGAGCAATTATTGCATGTGAACAAACATCACTTGAAAAACTAGAAAGTCGGGCAAAATGATACTGTAAGGTAAATAAGGGGAATAGTTCCTTTGGTAATTATGCTGATTGTCAAAAACAATGACAGCACATTATCAAAGACATCCCTCAGTTGAAGAAGAACCAGAGAAGAAACGATTGGTTCTTCCCTTCGAGTTTTGCTATACCTTTGTGCTTATGAGTTTGAGAGAAGTGGGAAAAAAACCTGTTTCCTCTATTCAGCCAGCCTCCAAGAGCTATTTATATAAATCTTAATTTTTGTACTGTCCATGTATAATTCTGTGGGTTTTCCCCACAAGAGTAACCCGAAGCAGGTAGGTCTCTGCAGCTGTCATTGTGTGTCTCACATAGTTGTCTCCCATTGAGGGGCATTCCTTCCCCCAGCAGAAGACTTCTATGGGCTGCCCAGAGAAGCAGAGGGAGATACAGGAGGGTAAGAGGGTTCATCTGCCTAAACTATTCTTTTTTTAAACACTGAAACATACCGATTACAGGGTGCAAAATACCTGCCCCAAACTGTTACTATTTGGTGCCCATTCCATTCTGCATTTATGATGCAACACATTAGAGAGTCTTTCTTCATATACAGGCTTTGGTTTCAAAGCATCATGTTTGCAAGTCCACTCAAATGGAAATACTTGTTAAATATTTACTACCTTAGTGGTTCATCCTTGGATAACAAGGTATTTTTCCTGCCGCTTTTCCCAAATACTGAAAAAAGTGTTGTAGAAAATAAGTATGTCACTTGTGAAAGTTTACCTTGATAACTGTATAGCTAATTTTGTGCAAATAAAATGTTAAATGCAGATATTTTACATGATGAGAAACCTAATCTTTGCTCTGGGTAGGGTATAAAGACAAGTTAAAGCTTAAATGCTGACATCTGTCATCTAGAAAATTATCTGTGACTGCAAAAGCATTTATGCTTCAACTCAGCTTTTTGAAAAGGACTGTCTTATTTATGTGTGTTTTATTATTGCTATGAAGTCTTTTCCAGTAAGTCACTGACTTGAGACTGATCCAGTTTGATGGAGCTTCTCTTTAACTTAAACAAATTAATGATCAGAATGGAGTATGCAAATACTATCTATTCAGTGCCACTTGGCAATATTTTTGTTATGCCAGTCATTCTGGAGACAATCCTTGCTTCTTCTAAGGAGTCCCCTTGGAAATGGTAATAGAATGCTTGCTTTGATTGGAGTAGGCAGAAAGGATGAGCCAAAGAGCTTCAGACATATTTACATTGTAACTTGCTGTTGTAGCATTAAAACACCAGAAAATTGATTCTCCAAATTCTAATTCAGAGACCGCTTCAAAATATAAACCAACATCTAATTTTATGCCCTTTGGGCATAATTATCCTATTCTCTTTGTCATTAAGGATGAAACTCATTGTCATCCCTGATGTTTTGCATTTTAAAAATTCAAAAGCCAGTGTTTGTTTCTTTCTCTGCTTGTCCTGTACAATCAGTGTGCCTTTCTGAAACTGCCGTATGCCTCTGTTAGTTTCTGCTTCTTTATTTCTTTTCAAGCAGAAGGTTGCAAGAACCGTGTTCGTGGTCATTAAGAAACTACTTCTTCACAAGAAGCTACAGAAGGGTGAATCCTAAAAACAGGGAAAGCAGTAGTTAAGCTGTTTATTTGGGTTTTTTTCTAACTACTGTGTTTATGAAACTGAGTTCCCTGTGTATATCTTTGAAAGTAGGACTGTGATTAAATATTTACAGGTATGGCATGAGGAGTAGCTAATGAATGTCTCCAGTATTTTCAGCAAACAGTAGCAGTGGTATGTAATGCATATGAAACAGAAGTTTTGTTCAGAAGTGTTACTAGTATAGTAGAGCACTTAATGCTCTGACTGGTATTAATATGTACCAATGATGTCCTCAGCTAAGGTATTTCCTTCTTTTTAAATTGCCCTGAATGCCACAGTATTTTAGGTCAGAGAAAATCCAATCAAAAGCTTAGTTTGCTCTATGTCTTTTTAAAAAAGATGTAAAAATTCTGAAATTATACGTGTCTGCTGTTTGCATTCATGTAAAAGGAAATGAGTGTATGATTTACATGCTGGCAGGATTGTCAGTTCATGTGTTAGAAACTGCAGGCCTGCTTCTGCATCTTTAGTGTAGGAGATGGAGCCTGGTCTTTGTAGAGAGTGGTAGGTGGTGGGATGGAGTGAAGTGCAGCAGAGCTTGAATTCCCACTGCTTATCTGAGGAGAGCTTGTGCTCCCCCACAGCCCCTTCATACTTTACACACAACATAGGTGGCAGCTATTACCATGAGCACTGGCCAGTAATACCATTTAGTGCATTTTTTTCTGCTTTACTGTGGCAGCCATATAGCTGTGATGCACCGCACAAGCATGAGAGAGAAGGGGAAGTTCATTGCACAAGGTAATAATGTACTTTCCAAAGCTCAAAATTTGCCTAATCTTACATTGATTCTCTCTAGAAAGTGGTCAGGCAGTTGATGTCCTGCACCTGCTGCTACTTCAGATCATTTGGTTGCTCCCTTACCTGCTTATTTGCTGTATTTGTCTTGTTATGGAAAGGACCAAAGTGCCCCTGGGGTGTGCTGAGGACTTGGGAAGCTGCTTCTGCTGCAGCATGTTGAGCAAGAGGCACTGGTAAATGTTCTATCTACTTAATAAAAGCCAAGCGTGTCTGCTTGATTCCAGTTTTCAGCTTTCATTTAGAAGATAGTTTGAAAGCATAAAGTTTTACATTTTCTCCTTTTGAAAAGGCTTTGTAATTTTTAATTGAACTTAATAATTTAACTTCATGGAGCAATGATGGCTGCAAGACTTCTGTCTTGACTGTTTGTGACACCTACAAATACCTTTTTCACATCTGTTGGGGAGAATCCTCAAGAGGGGCAACAAACCAACATCTCCCCCTCTCTGAAAAGAGAGAGTGCTACCACTGCTTGTAGGCTGCATCTTTGGTTTTCATGTTTCGTGACAGTAATGTTTTTGCTGCTTGGTGGCAGGACACAGAAGTGACTCGAGTTGAAACCTTCAAAACCTACAGTGATCCCTTCCTAAAGTCCATAGGTGAAGTTTTATTGGCTTGTTTAATTTTTGTGATATTCCTCTAAGGTCTTTACTGTTTGAAAGTTGAAAGCCATGTGATAAAACCAGGCTTGTAATGAAACACAACCTCCTTATAGAAGTTTCACTAAAAATAGTTGTGGTGGTGCCCTGGGGGTGTTCATCAGCTAGCGACAGCGGCTGCATTTTCACAGCGGGAAAGCAGGGCTGCTGAGGTCAAGGAGGATGAGTCTATTCCTGTGGGGAGCCTGGCAGGAGCATCCAGGGGTTTTTGAGCTTTTACAGGTAAAATGAGTGTGGATTTGTGACAACCATGTTTTAAAAACCTGGAAAGCTGGAACAAGCCCAAAAGAATTCCAGTTTCATCTTTCAGTGTGTGTGTGTGTATGTTTTAGGATCCTCAGGTATCAGGTCTAGCTGACCTTTACTTACAACTTTCACGTTTCAAAACAAGAAAATCCCAGCTTAATACTGATCGCTCTCTGCATACTTCTTTTGAAACAGAATTTGTAAGCTGCAGTCCTGGTTTTTGCTTTACTTTTTCTTTTATGCTTTTGAAAACAGTGTCCTGGTTTACTCTTTGCAAAATGACTCACTGAAATGTCTGCATCACCAGAAAATAATCCGTGCTCTGCGTGCTCTTCCTTTTTCAGATGATGAACCTGTAAAATCTATTTTACAGGAAGACTTCCTTATGCTCCTCAGGGCAAAATGGATGTAAGGGACCAAGTTCAGCACATAGTTTGACTGAGGTGACTGCTTGATCCCTGACTTGTGCTGACAGACAGGAGAGGTCCTGCTGGATTAGAGACTTCACTGGCCTTGCAGGAACGTGATTACAATAAAAAAATCCTTGACAAATGTCAACGTGATAGAATTCGAGCAGTCACTGCCTTTGTTTTTGTGTGGGAGGGAAACTTCATCAGAAACACGGATGAAATTCCAGCCTTATCTTAGGGAATGCATGTGGGTTTTAGGCACGCAGCAAGAGAAGAGAGCCAGTGCCTTTTCAGGCTTTTTGCTTCTCTCACCCTGTGCAAAGGATAATCTGCCGCACCTTAAAGTTTTTTGAACTCTGCTGGGATTTGAAATGAGTATTGTCGTAGTGTGCTTGTGATGTCGCTTCCTTTGTTTGCCTAATGCTGTATGCCCTGGCCAGCTCTGTAGGAGACCTGTCTGGAGTGCCTTTTAATCTTTAGATCTAGCAGTGATTAGAATACACTAATGCCCAGTGGGTATATGTGTCATTTTTTAACAGCTGCCGAGCGTTCTCCCTGCTGCTCCAATTAACACATTCGGCGCACACTTGCCGGTGAGTGGGCTGTGTGTACGGATTAAACCACTTTGCTATTTATTCATCCAGCGTGTGAGATGCCAGAAATGGATCAGCCTGTTTCCTGTTCATACAACAAATGAAATCAAACATGCCCCTGAGCCTGTGGCCGGGTAGATATGAGGGCAGCGTTTAACTGGTGAATGGAAACCTGTTTTGCCTTGAGATATGGTTCAGTCCATTGACTAACATCTATCCCCGCCTCCCAGCCCCTCTTCAAATGATGGAGACACAGGGTAGGGAGCTCTCAGTGCTGGGTTTCCCCTTGCTGGCAAGCAGGTCTCTTCAACTTTATCCTCTGCCGCTTAATAACAGCTTGAAATCCTGAAATTCTCCTTTTGCTTCAATGCTTTCCTCCTTTATTTATTTTCAGGTCAAAATATTCCAGTCAATAGATTTGATAGTGCGTGTTTCTGTGTGCGTCCCTTTTTCTTTTTTTAAAAAAGAGAAAACAACATGCTTCCTAGTCAGAGCTGAGCCAAGGGAGGGGTTGTTTAATGGTGTCGGAGCGGCTGGTGGGAGCCGCAGCTCTGCTCCGGTGCTTGCGGGTGATTCATGCTGGGACAGCTCTTTGTGAAGCACAGGGCGAAGGGGCTGTGAGTGAGGCAGGACATGGAGCGCTTCTTGGGCTTTGTCAAGCAGATAAGAAGATCGAGAAGAAGAAAAGGCAAAAAGTACCGGCCAGAGGAGGATTACCACGAGGGCTATGAGGATGTCTACTATTATGCCTCAGAACATTTTCGAAGTAAGTGTTTTGCATAACCTCATTTTCCTTTGGCTGTGACAAATGTTACGTTCATAAGATGTTTAAACTCCAAAATTGCAAGCAGTATTCCTCCCTTGCTAGAACCTGAGCCTCATGTGTGTATTAAAAGTCAGTTCCTTTGAGAGCTCGCTCTGGCTGTGCTGCTGATGAACAATACAAAGCATCTGAAGTGGCACAGAAGCTCTCAAAGTAAAGAAGGTCTGTCTGCAGACCCTGGTGAGATTTCAGATGCAGTTAATCCAGTCTGACTGCTGGAAACCTTTTGTTGAAACACTGTTGAGAAGCAAGTAGGGTGGCGGTAGCCCTTGTAGAGTGTCTTTGAAAGGCTGTGTGGGTATTTTTAAAGCACTACAGAGGCAGCAAGCACTCATTTGTAAGTTGAAGTTGATGATTAATGTTTGGTATTGTGGTAGTTTCATTTTACTAAGCCTCTGCTGTGGCCTGGTCTTTTCAGTAGTGAGTAAATTGAGTGGGCTGGTTCCTCGCTGCAGGTCCAGCACCACTCCTGGAGAATTAAGTGGGGATTTTTTTTTTTTTTGCTGGCACTCACGTGATGGCACTCAGCAACTCTGCCAAAACTAAAATAAACCACCCGCTCATAAATCCCTGTGTGAACTGTGTGCTGGACCTTGCAGCCTTCTTAGAGTTTGTCTGCTGTGCCTGTCAGGCTTCAGAGCTGCTGGTCTGCCGTGGTCTTCTGGAGGAGAGGATGTGCCCGGGGAGGGAAGGAGGGAAGCCACACTCAGCCCCTGCCTGGGGTCTTGTGTGGCACTGTCAGGGCAAGGTGGTGGCAGCAGAACCAGCCATGAGCAGAAATTGCCTGTTTCCACTGTTTTGGCCGCTGGTTTGGGACCTTTGCAGTGAAGCTGTGCCTAGTTGAGCTGCTGAAGTTTAATGCACTTTTTTGTTGTTCTGTACTATGTGAGTGATTATCAGTATCTTTTTTGCTTCTTTTCCTCTTTGTTGAAATAAATTGTAATGTTACATTTGTTTAAGATAGAATGATAAATGTGGTTGTGCCTTACAGCACTAGAGAACTGCTGTCTTGCAGAAAATAAGGAAACAAAAGAGTTGTTCTTACTGGCTTTCTCCCAGTGCACCATGCTTGCCTATCTTCAAAAGACAATTAATGAAGGGTGTTTCCTTATTTGCCTGGCTTTTTCTTGATACGGTTTTGTTTGCTTTCCATTTTTAAGAAAATTTATCATGCTGGTGATATTAAACTGTATAATTTATCTATGTTGTTAAGAGGTAGTTCTTGCAAGAAAAACACCTACTTGGGGGGCAATGCAGTTGTGATGGGTAAGATAGTGACATGAGGTCTGCTACACAAGAACTAAACATTTTAAATCTGTTAGGCACTAAAAAATTTGAAAATGATACATGTTTGTGAAAGCACGGAACTTTTTCTTGCTTTAATATGTAAATCAAAAGAACATGTCAAAGCTGTATGTCAAAATATTTCCCTAGCTGATTGTTGTTGTTGAAGGTCCTTTAAAGAAGAAAGCAAAGCCCCTCCAAAAACTGTCAAATGTAATAAAGATTTCTTAAATAACAATTAATAAATTATTAATTCTTAACTTAATGTATGGCCCTACTATTGAGCCAAATATCTAATAGGTTTTTCCTTTTACTCTGCTTAGAACATAAAAGAATAGTATACACTTCAGCTAAGTGGAGGTCATCAGTATTTCAGACTGGATGAAATGTGTGTCAGATTTTGAAGTGATTGTTTACAACGGTGTTCAGGCACTCAGATTGAATTGAACTCAATAGCATACAGCCCTGTGGAGCTGATGCATAAGGAGTTAGGTACTTCTCACAGTTACTTAAACCAAACAGTCACGGGAGATTGGAGCCATGCAGTCTTTATAGTGATACCATCTCAAGCACAATTCCTCCTCAAGAGCTTTTGTCTGCTTTTTCCATGTGCTTTATGTGTTTTGGTTTTGGTTGGATAGATGTGGTCCCTTCTTAAAGCAATGTGTAAAAGCTGAAAAGATGGTGCTGGTGCTACTACAAATGCTCTCTTCAATTTGAATTTCATATATTTGGGACAGTGAAATGTTTCATATTTAATTTAATTACTGTCTGGTGTTACACTGTTTACAGTACAAATTTAGAGTAAGTGTAGAGCTTTTAATAGCAATTTCTTCTGCAGTCGTTTCCTTAGAAGAATGTGTGCTTGCAGGAAAGATTGTGTTTATTGTTACAATTTTTAGAATATCAGAGCTAATGAAATCAAATGCTTATTGTACATTCAACTGAATGGAGCTGGAGTTTTTTTTTAGTTTCCTTTTTCTGTGTTGTTAGACATCCCTTCTCCATCATCATTTATGAGTTATATATCCAATTAGCCAGTACATTTGAAGATTGTCTGAGACAATCACTTTATGAGCTTGTTACTATCTCTCTCTTCCCCCATTTGTTATATGGCTTAGAGTGTTGTACGGGAGGCAGAATTAATGGAAAAAAGCAGAAACTACATTAGAATAACCACAGGATCAAAAAAGACAACAAAGTTAAAAATGGAATAGGCCTCTGGGAATCACAGGAAAAAAGTGACTTTAGTTTGTCCTCAGCCCAGCTGTGCCTGGATATTGGGATATTGTTGCTCCCATTGTTTACTATACTGCCTTTACTCCTCCAAAGCTTTGCCATGGAAGACCATATTAGCTGTAATATTGAGACACAGATGGATGAAGGGAATGTGCAGTGCTGCCTAAAGCTCCCTGTTAAGAAAAGATACTCCAGCTCCTGAGGCAGATGTGTTTTTTCTTGGACACTTCACCCACTTGTGTTCAGTTAATGGATAACCTTATTTTGACATGCAATACCAGCTGTCCTATCTTTCTGAAGTGTCTGTGCTATGTAATGCTAGAAAAACAAAAGTAATTTTGGTACACAAGCCTGTATTGACATTGGTAGTGCAGGCATCATACTCATTTCGGTGGGACTTTGCAGTGTGAACATAATGGGAGATGAAATTGCTACCCAGCTTACTCAGACGAGTTGGTGCTTATTGTATAAAACACTGTAAAAAGCATCATACTTATCTTGAGCAGTATTAAGGCACTGCCATTCAAGCTGTTCCTTATAATGAGGTTTTGCATGAAAAAGGCTCTTGTTATATTATTACAAAGACGGTTTGCAAGCCATCAGGAATGCTGTGTAGCAGAACTTCCTGGAATGCTCCCAGAAATGAAATATATCCTATTGCTGAAGTCAGGGGTGTTGTGCCAAGACCTTTGAGTTTCAGCCTAGTCTTGAGTGGGAGTGTGGTTTTGGGACCCAGTCCGACTTGGTCACCTCTGACCAGAACAAACACTTCTTCCCACACCCTAAAATTAATTTCAGTGCTAAGTCTTTATTTTTCAAAATACTTGGAAGGATTTGGGTTTCTTCCAACTTGTTTTGGAACTTCACAGGTTTCATGAAACATGTGGGTCTAGAGGGTGAAAGCAGCTTGTTAAATTTTGCCTTATGTTATTTCTGGTGTCTGTCATCCATCTCCTGAGAGATCTTTTTCTTCTCATTGGTGGTCCTTCTTCTTATCATGTTCTTCTCAATATGGTTCACAGCATAGTCTGTTGGCATAAAGATTTTACTTTATATGTAGATGCAATGCCAATATTAAGTAATGATCACAAAAAGCAATGTTTGAAGAATTCTGCTAGTAAAAACCCACAAACTTGAAAGTTCCTGTGATTTTAGCCATGACCTTAAAATTTTCCATTTAGTCACCAGAGTCCAATGAATAACTTTCTTCTATCCTTTGTCAAGGCCTAATATATGTTGTGTAACAAGAGCATTGATATATTAGACAAAGTAATCTGCCATAGTCTGCATCTGCAGTGAATTAATCTATCATTTCCCTCTCTGATGCTGTTTATTTATTATTTCATGGTGTGAGAATCATCACAGTTATTAATTAATTCCGGTGTGAGAATCATCTGGTTCCTTAGTTTAGGACCATCAACCTCTATAAATTCGTTCCCTAAATACATGTGGTGATCTTTCCATTAATTTGCCCTTCTCCCTCCCTGTGTCATCACTGGAAAGTGAAAGTGAGGTATTTGACTCCTAGCCTAGCAAATAAGGTGAAAAAGGAAAAACTGAAGTTTTTATATTGCTCAAAATTGAAAATGTCCTCTTCGTTGACTGAAATCTGGGAATTATTAAAATTAATATTGTATATATGGTATGCTTCTTGGGATGATGTCAGCAGAAAAACTCTGTTTGGGCATTATTCCCCAACACAGATAAATGTTATGGTGCAGAAACCCCTGCACCATAGCTGCCAGAATGTTAGGAATAAATATCTTTGTATATCATACCCAAGGTGGTTTTAAAGCTGTATTAGTAAATATGTGAGACAAAACACCAAGGGAAGTGACATGCCTATGGTTTCTTGATGCTGTGGTCAGTAGCAACATCACTGTTGTCAAGATTTTCTACATTTTGAAAATTGGTACAAATAGTTCTTCTTTGCAGCCATCTGACAGATTTGATTGGGGTTGCAGAAGAGTTAGTGATTTTATGAGTCGTGGTGACAAGGGAATTGAGTATCTCAATTGAGTATGCTCAAGTTGCAGAGATGTTAATTGATCCTGAGAATGAGGAATGCAGGACAATTGCTTTTCATTTTATAATGATTGTGTGTTGCTAATTTTTAGTTTAACTGAATGTGCATGTGTGTGGGGCTTGTTCTTCACCTATCACAGATCTTGTCATATCAGTACAGTAAAATCCCAGCTTTCATAGATACTAAAGTATTTGTTGAAGCCTACAAGAAAAAAAGGCTTGGTAACCTGAGCAAAGGATGTGGCAGACTTTGAAAGCACAATGAAAATAATATTAAAAAAAAAATTAAAACTTCTAATTTTGTTTGTATTAATAACTGTTTTATGGTTGTTGGAATCTGGAGATTTTCATTAATGGACTACAGTTCTTGAGTATTTCTGTTTTCCGTAAGCCACGTTTTTCCTGAGATTTGGCTGGCCCAAATGCCTTCAGTTCATCATGGGTGCAATGCCTGTGTCCAGACAGATTCTGTCATCACAGGGCTACCATCCCATGTCAGTTTGCAAGCCAGGCACAGGGATAAAGAAAGCTGCTGTATTTGAGCTTTATTGCTGGGACAGGTGGTGTCAATATCCCCATTCAGGGGTTTCTGAATGAAACAAAAGCGGCAGCAAATGATGTTTTCTCTTCTTCCACTGCTAAAACATCTGACGTGACCATTGCAATATTTTCCATTTTGGATCAAATTCAGGCAGTTGTTAGACAGAGGTCTACCCGCATGCTGTTTCTGTTGCTTTTTCATCTTCTTCAACACACATAGGTGTGAAAATTGTTAAAAAACTGTTGGGTTGTTTTTTCTAACAATTGGTCATTGCATCTACTGCAGTTTTATATTTCATGGCAACCATCCTCCTGCAGAGAATCACTTGACTTCTGGTGAGGTATGTGTGTTTTTTGGAGATGATCCCCTTTGTCTACCATCTTGCTCATCATGGTTGCTGCTGAAAGTGTTCTTTCCGGTGGAACCCAAGTGGAGGAGAAGAATTACATACTATCCTCATTTTATAGACAAGCAAGCTAGTAGGAGTAGGTAACAAAAAGAAGATTGTTAACAGCTCTTCAGCCTCCGATGAAATGATTTGTTTTCTAAGTCCATAAGAAATACGCATATATTAAAATCTTATTTTACTCCTTTTCTGTTTTATATTAGTTAAAATTTGTAAGTCTTGAGATGAGGCTTGTGTTTGTAGATGTTTAGTCTGTTTGAATAGTGGCTTTAGCTGCATTATGTTGTTTATATAATTAAAATATAATAAATGGGAGTTGTTACTTGTGCTGCAGTAGTGTGATGCCCAGCTGTATGGTCTGTTGGCACCTAAACCCAAGGCTTTGGGGTTCTCTGCAGGACTGGAGCGATGCATCTCTTCTTGCTGAGTGGGTGTGTGCTGGTTTTCATTACTTGTAAAACAGGCCACAAAAGCTTAATTTTGTTTTTTTCCTTAAAACTGTGGTGCAACAGCCAGTTTTAAGTTTGTTAGTAATAGGATTGCTTTTTTAAATGACCCTTTGTGGCTCTTCTACAAGTGGCCATTAGCCTCCTGGGGCAGCACAGAGCATGGATAGCAAAACATTGCTTTGGAGTTACTTGAGGGAAAGCAGCTTATTTATTTGAAGGCACTGAAATAATGAGACCTGAGTTATATAATTCTTTGCATGAAGTGGAAACACTTCTCCCTGCTGGCAATTACGAGAGTACAATTTCTGTGCTACTCTTTTTTCATTTACTTTGCAGTCCTATTCTTTACTGAATAACTAAAGATTCTGATTGTTCCTGCTCAAGAAATATACTTGTTCTAGGTCTTCCTCTTCTTATAATGGCTGCTGGTATATGGTTGTACTTTGGTGTTTTAGAGAATTTGGCACCCTTTATATTTTAGTTTGTCTAGAATATATGATATTCACATTCAGACAAAGAAATTCAGAGAGATCTGGGCTTCCTACTTCCTGAAATGATGTGTGAGTCCTTGGTTTTAATCATGGCTTTGTCAGTTTACATCCTGAACATGTAGTGATGTGATCATTTTTTTCCCTTGGATATTGTGAAGTGAATAAAGTATCAGGTTTTATGAACTGAGATTAAAGAGAGAAGCAGAAGCAACTACTGAGGTGTCAGTTTTAATATCAGCCTTTGGTACCAATGGAAAAGTTGAAACAATTAGTGGAACAAAGAAAGAAACAATATAAGTCCCCTGCTGATGAGATTATAAACATTTATTGAATGATTGCTGTGTTTTGTTAGCAGGGCATGACAGGAGCTGTCATTAATCATCATCATGAGTATAAACACACCTGTTTACTGTAGTTATTATTTCTGCAAAACAGATGTGGTGGTACTCATTGTATGTACAGAAAATATTGGGCAATTTTGTTTAATATTTTCCAGCAGAAGAGCGCAGGGGTTGTGCTGAGACTGGGTACAGGGGTCCACGATGACCACACTGCTGATGACCCAGACACCTAAATGCTACTGATTTTGTTCAGGGAGTTTTCTAGTTTCCTTCTGAAACCCAGGAAATGATAAACAAATCAGCATTCTGAGGACACATAGTCCATATTTAAAAGGCAGCAAAACTAAGGGTGCCTCTAGGACTTTCATTTGGCCTCTCATTAAAGAGTCCTTAATGAAGGGCTCTTTAATGACTTTTGCTGTAGTGCTGGTGTGTCAGAGGCGGCACCAAATCCTGTCAGGGCTCATCTCTCGTTTTCCTCACTTGAGAGCACGAATTTGCAGATGTCTGGCACCAGTTGCTGTAGCCAAGGGAGGTGTGGTTTGTAAATACAAAAATTACATAAGCCTCAGTAGTCTGAAAATGCAGCCATAAGGCATCTCAGGCTGCAGCCTTTCAATTCTTGCATACCTTTGATGATAATCCCCTGTTCTCTGGTTCTCTGCCTGTGAGATGGGGTTAATGGTACCTCTCTTTCGCAGATATGCTGTGGAAATAAATTAAGTGTTTGCTAAGCTAGCAAATGCTACAGTGATGACCACCACAGAAGAACTTGGGGAAAAATGTATCTCTGTCCAGCGAGAAGAGCTTGAATAGTGGGTGGGAATTAAGGTATGGAATTACACTTGGAACAATGAAGGGAAAGCAAGATCTTAGGTAATTTATCAGGTAGTTAAAATAATTTCTTTTGGGTATTAAATTAAGTGAAATTTCATGCAAGAAGTAGATGAGGTAATTAAAGATTGTGTTGTAAGGCATGTGCAAAAGGAGACCAAGTTGAGAAATTCTTAAATCTGGAACTTGCAGTTTGCTTTTATAATGGTTTGTGTCTATGTGCACGTGCATGCAGTAGAGAACATGGAGCCAACATTTCCTTGGGGTTTAGCATGCCATAGAAATTTCATAACAGCATGCTATGGATGTAATATTTGCTATAAATGAACCAAAATCTCCTTGAAGTTAAGATGCAGAAGTAAATTTTGACGAGTGGCCGTACGAGCTGATCACACGTGTATCACTTCAGTGCATTCTGTAGGAACAGTCCCTGTGCTGACACTGTGAGGGAACACTGTGGGCAGCTGTGGGACAGAGGAGGGAGGAATCAGGGGGTTTTTTTGGCTGTCTCTGGGAACTTTGAACAGATGATAAGAAACACTTGAGGTGACCTATCTTTGGAAAGATTACCATGGGAAGAGCCGAACTTTGGAAAGCAGAAAGGAGAAAAGGGAGATTTAAGACACCTCTGGGGGAAATACTGTTGGAATGAAACTGTGAAAAAGTGAAATCAAAAGTACACAGATACAATGTGAAGTATTAACTCAGTAAGTTGTTTTCAAGTCTGTTTTCAAATGCTTCCTTTGGGTGTGCTTAACAAGCTTTGTGTCTGCTCAGGTCTATTTTATTTTGATAAAATTGTCCCTCTCCCAGAAGGGTAAAACTCCTCACTTAACAATTCACTCTGTCACTATTCTGTCAGCTGGTAGCATCTCTATTGAAACAATGTATTAGAAGTAAACGCAGTAAAAAGTGAATGGTAAGCAAACATTTATTAAATACAGAGAGATACGTGCTTTTTGCCCTCGCTTTCTGTAGGTCGGAGTGAGAAATATTTGAAAGCCCTGATGGTCTCCTACCTGCACCCCATTTTTAGGAGCCCAGTTCAGTTGTGTGGTCATCAAGGGGTGAGTCACAGCAGTAGCTGCAGGCTGAGGTGCCAGCTGTATTTCTGAGTAATAGCGCCGAATGCTCGGAAATCAGAAGGGATGTTTGCCACACTGTCTGAGAGGGACGTTGCATCTGACAGCCCAGTTTAGGGAAAATGAGAAAATGCTTGTGAAGGAAAGGTGGGAGAGAGCCTGGATCTATGGCAGAGCACTGCCAGCAGCAGCAGCAGTGCTCAGGTCAGTTGTCAGTAAATCTAAATACGTCTGGTGGCATTTGCAGTTTGGAAGGCAGGAATGTGGATTTTCCATTGCGTGGTGGTAGAAGGTCACGTGGCTTGTCATGAAAATGCTACGCTCCCTTTCATTGCTAAAAGGAGACCAGAATGACTTCTGAAGTGAAGAAACCAAAGCCGTTCAGGCTGATGCTTATAGCTGTCCATCAGTAATTAAATAGAGTGCAGCGTGGTGGTGGAACTCTGAAATCCCCATGAATTTAATGACATTTTGGTAGTCTCTGAAATGCTCTCTCTGTAGCTTGACCCATATTTACCTGGGCTTCACAGATTTGCAGAGGAGTTACAAAGGCATCCCCAGCATTTCTATAACTGTTGGCATTCACTTCTGCCATACCTTGGCAGGAAAAAAGAGAGAAGTCTTCTGAAGCTTAGGTTAATTATGATTTATCTATGTATTTCTTGCTTTACACTAAACATCTCACAAAAAATAGAAGTGTATTTATGAATGTGGTAGGTTTTGAAAAGGATCAGGTGCTCTACCAGTTGTCATGTGTGTCTTAGCTGACTTCTTCAGGCAAGGAACACCCAGCCCTGTGCTACAGAACAGAGAGGAAGAGGTTTGTCTGCTGGAAGAGCACAACCATCCCTTTAAAATGCTGCCACTCCCAAGCACATCACAAGGGGTGGAGAATGCACTGAATGGTTTAGTTTTGTAACTGGAATTTGATTTGTGTGCTGCAATTCAGAGTTTGTGTTTTGTTCTTGGATGGGTAGAACGTAGTGCTCCTTTCTAGTTTATTTTGGGATTTTTGGTATCTTTTTTTCCCTTCACTGTTCCTTTGAACTCAAGCTCTTATAACAATATAAAAGGCTGTGGATTTTATAGGGCAAACTGTGTCATGCAAATTGTTTCCACAGACTGAGCAAAACTGTTGAAGGCTGTTCTAGTTACAGCCTGGAGTTTGTGGTCCTTTGTCTTGTACAGATAATTGAGCTTTTTACAGCCACATGTCCATTCACAATAGGCTGTTTTCTTCCTATTAGATAGTGAAAGAAGTTTATTAGCTGTTGGTTTAAGTCTCTTACAAAAATGTTGCTCATGGCATAATTATTAAGGAGGTTACATCAGTGTGAGTAGAGGAGCAGGCCAAGGTAACACGCTGCTCCATTGGTTGAATGTATGGAAAATGCTCAAATCTTCTTTCTCATGAAATTGCAATTAAGACCGTTTTAAAAACTCTCTGAAAGCAATTGATTGGAATTAATTCTTACACAGCTTTAATATATTGGCATTTCATGCACTAGTAAAATGTCAGTGGATTTTCAGGTAAGGAAAATGTAGTTTTGGTGAGTGAGTTCTTATTTTGTGATAAAATGTCTTTTAAGTCTTGATGACTTGGTAAATATGTCTTATATGATTAATTAATAGATGATTATACAGCAACAGCTTTATGCCTTAGTTTCATGTAAACTACCACCAACTGATACAGGGATATGTACAAATAAGGAGAAAAATATGACTTGATTTGGAGTAACCTACAGAAGGTGATTAATAAACACTTATGATAGTTTCTGCTCATTTTAACTGCTTCTCTAGCTAAAATTGTTCTTGAAATTACTGGTAATATTTTCTTGGTCACAAGTTATATTTTTTAAATGCACTGCTAAATTAAGCTGAAAAAACGACTGAGAAACAAGCAATATTTAAAAATCTGTAATGGTTCAAAGAGGTAAATTTTCCTTAGTTTTTCATTTGATTATTGTACTGTTAGAAAATGATCAGTGCTTCCCAGAAGATCACTGAATGGTTTATCTGTCTGTAGGCTTCTAAATTCAGCTTGTGGAATCTGGAAAGTTTGTCCAGTTTTGAAGTCCAGTCTAATGTAGTAACAAGTACCATGGTATGGAGTGAAGGGTTAGGTGATATTATCCAAATGAGAGAACACTCATTTTTGGCATTGTATACAGCCTACTGTGTACTACTGTGGCAGCTCTTTTTTTTTTTTTTTATCTCCTTAAATCCTCCCCCAACCCCCTTTCTCTTTGCTGATGCATATAGTTCTTTAATTCTTCAGCTGGGCCCTGGGCAATTGAGTGACCCTGTTTTCCTGATTTTTTTTTTTCCAAAGTGAAAATTCTGTGTATTTTCTGAATTAGATACATAGAACCTCTTTCTCCTCACATGTCCTGAAGTCCTTTAAAGTACTTGAAAAATAAAGTTAATGACACACAGTACCTCCTGAATTTGCAGTCTAATGAAGATTTTTCTTGCAGTTTTGTCATAAAGCCAAACCATTGTTGCAAAGGGGAGAAAGGCAACTCATCCCATCTGCGGTCATTTAAACCCTTGGGCAAAGGAAGGCTTTCTAGTCATATTCAGACAGGAAAGGGTGTATTCAGAGGGGTGTGTGTGTGTCTTACTAATGCAAAATGGAAAATGCTTGCTCGTGGTCTACATTACATGGTTTACTTTTAAAAACCATAAGTTCCTTGTATTCTGGGTGCCAGCTGCATTTTCTTCTTACTTATTTATTTAAACAGACTAGTGTGTGCTGCTCAGCAAGCCGGAGCGATGATCAGTTGTTGAATGTGACAGCATAGTCTAGAGCTCAAGATGCATGTGTCCTGCCTTTAGGCTTGACACAAGGCCACTGGGGATGCCTTAACCTACGGCCAGGTCAAAAAAATGTGAATAGGAAGCTGTCTGGGAAAGAAGCAGAGAAAGCCAAGTTCAAATGGCCTCTGCATCTGCAAATTCAGCTGTTCTGGTCAGAAGTTCTGGTCTTGGGTTTTAGTGTGTTCTTCTGTGCATCTTAAAATGCATGGGGAGATTTATTTGTTTGTTTATAACTGCTGCATGGAAAACAAAGCTCTCAAAAATCTGTTTGTGGTAATTGCACTTTTTCTGCTTGGTGTTTATTTTATCAAGCAGATATGCAGGGCTGACAGTGGGAGGTTTTTTTGAGGTTTTGTGTTGTCTCAGCTGTGCCTTGCTGTAGGCCAGCCAAAGACTTGGTCCTGCAAATGCCAGGCATGTAACTCCATTAGTGTGAGTAGTCCCATTGGTACAGGTTTGATATAGGTCTGTAGTTGGGAACCTGAAAGGAAATGGTGTGTGTGGGTAGAACAAAATAGTAATTCTGACGGTTTCTTCCCAGTGTTTGTTGTCTGTATTGTGTTTCTATACTGTGTACCTATTTCTGGCAGGGATAAAACATCTTTTAGCTGAGAGATCAGTATCTCTGTATCGTTTCCTCTCAGAGAGTTTGTAAGCATGTTGGTTCTATTTCATTTTGGTTCTCAAGAAAATTGCTCAGACTTCAAAAACAGACAGTTGATCAGTTCTACATTATTTCATTTCAGTGCATTATTTCAACCTTTTTCATTAAAGCTGAAGAGGAAAACCTGGTTCCGAAGGACCAGTGTTGACAGGAACCACTAGCCTGAAGCACAGAATTCAATAATCATTGATTAATACACTTTGTTGCTTATTTCTTTTCTTTGGAAAAGCCAGTTATTCTTGCCAATATCTTTTATACATGAGCCTTCACTTAGAATTTAAAATTGTAACCTATAATAATATTAACATTTTAAACTGTATAATGCTTGCTGGAGGGCAGGAGGTGGGGAAAGAAGGAAAAGCAAGACAAAAAGTGAGACTTACTTGATGCTGTCCCTAAAATGCTGTTCCACTGGAGCAAAACCTGAAGTAGATAGATGTCTTGTAGTAAATATTAAATGTGTTCAATTGCCTGCCAAGTACAGTGATTTTTTATTTATTTCATTTTTATTCACTCTGAGTGGAAAATGGGTTTATATGGAGTTTTATAGAAGATGTGACTGCTGCTCTTTACTGTATGAAAGCCAATTGCTGTTACAGAATCCAAGTGAATATGTGCTCCCTTTGGTAGGGAGGCCAGTGGGGATGCTGTAGTTGTAGATTTGATTTTTGACAGGAGCTAAGCACGTCTCTTTGTGCACAGAGAAAATGCACATGGGGTGGGTAAGTGACAGCTTGAGGTTCTTTGGTAGGATATGAAAGATTGGGAATGTCAGAAGATGAGCTGTATGTTTATATTGATCTCTTTGCTTAGAGCAGCTCAGGGTTGTTTCTTCAGATGTGTGAGAAGAAGGACCTGAAGAACTTGCAGCAAAGCAAACTTCTGAGGTGCAGTCACTGTAGAATAAATGGTTTACATCTAGAACTTATGACTGCAGCAGGAGATCAAAGGTACAAAGCTTTGGTCTCTGCAGTTAGACTTAAGCCTAATGCAGAACTGAGTGACTGCCATTGCTGTATCAGAGTCCTGTTGGTGTCCATGGGGCAGGGGGGAACAGGCATGGGCACTCCTTCTGAACTTCTCCTGGGAAAGCAGCTATGAGGGGAAAAACCCCTTCATGCTGAAATTTCAATTCAGATATCTAATTCAGATATTTTAACTCAGATATCTCTGTGTGTGTATATATATGTCAGGAATCATGACTTTTGATTTCTGAATTACTTTTCCACTTTTCTGCACTTACTGCAAGAGCAGCGTGTACAAAATCCCCTTATGCTGCTCCTTAAGTGTAGATAAGCCTGCATTTATACTCGGTTTGAATTGTGGAGGAGGAAAAATGAGCAATCTCCCTAACAGGCAAAGTTCCTGTATCCTCAAGAGTTCAAACATCTTCAAAACCACTTCAAAAATATTTGGGGTTTTATCTGTAAATTATTTTCTTGGCTCTCTATTTTGCCACAGGATATAAGGAAGTAAATATTTATTCAACATGAAGACATTTTTCTGTATTGCATGTGTTGGGGATGCCTCCCTCCCAGGGTTGTCTGCAGGCTGCCTGGCTGTCTCCTGGGGTTGATACTTCTGTGCTGCTCAGGATCTGATGGACAGCACTTGGCATGTGAGGACACCAGCAGTTTCTTTCACTAATCTTTTCTAATTGCTGATAAATGGTGAAGTAAATCGTACTGTGTAATTTCTTGAAGAATTATTGAAATGTAGGAGAAAATTTGTGGAGGATGTTTTTTCTCCTTTTTTTTTTGTTTTTAATATCTTTCTTTTTACTTTACTGGTGGCAGTCCATATAGTTCAGTTTCAGGTGGAGTGGAAGTACTGTGTGAGGAGGTGCCAGAGACAGGACAGCATCCATGTGCACTTCACAGAATCATTAAGGTTGGGAAAGACCTCTAAGATAATCGAGTTCAGCTGATAATCTAACACTGCTAAGCTCACAACTGAACCATGCCCCCAAGGGCCTCATCGAGATGCTTTTCCAAAAACTTCCAGGGATGGTGATTTCACTGCTTCCTTGGGCAGCTTGTTCCAATGCCTCACAATGTCAGTGGAGAAACATATTTTGATATGTAATTTAAATATTGCCTGTGCTCATCTCTGCTCTACAGCAGGCAAAAGTATTTTTTTCTTAGACATAGCTCTAGCACCAAGTCTGGCCTCAGTCCATCTCCTTGGGTGCATCATGTACAGTCCCACTGAAGACAAAATAATGTGTGATTTCTGTGTGAGCTTCAGTTTACCTTGACATGGTGTCAAATTTGTGAAGGCTAAGAACAGTTTTGTCTAAATAGGGTTTTATTAAACGTGCAAATGGAAACAAATAGATGGGCTCCCCCCCACCCCAAGGTATTTTTTTCTGTACAGAACAGTGTGTGTCAGTCTCAAGATTGTGAGTCTACTCTGGGTAAAGGGTTTGTGACTTTTGGATAACCTTTAACTCTAGGAGCCATTCAGAGATGCAGAGTTACAAAATTATTTTAAAATGTCAGCCTGTCTACAACTTGTTTTTCAAGTATTCTAAGAGTAAAGCTGCCTAAAAATATTGCATCAGTGTTTCTATGTTGTAAAAGTTGTTTTTACTAAGCCATCTATGGGACCACCACTGTTGTAAAGTATTGAAGACTTGTTTTCACTTAGTCACTTTATTTAATTTGAAACCAATCTCAAAAAATATCAGGGAATGAGATTTATTTCTACAAAAACTAAATCTGACTGGCCCACGTACACTCTCAAGCGAAGCTGATGAATGTTTTTAAATTAAACACCATGTCTAGAGCATTGGTGTGTCAGACAGGAACAGTATTCAGTGGAAGGCCAGAGATTCCTTCCGATGTCCCAGCCACCTCCTCTGTTTGCCTATTAAGGGACTGTGTGGGATCTGCTGGGTTTTTTCCCAGCTTTACACGCTGCTGGAAGCCCAGATTCACAAGAGTGCTGGCATTAAGCTGATCTGTTGCTGTTCAGGTTGCTTGGGCTTGTGGTGCTTCCTGGCATTGCTCATGAAGTGCAGGCTGAAGGTGCATCCCAGCCCCAGCTGTCCCTTGTCACCTCTCCTCAAAGTCCTCTACATAGGTGGACACCACTGATGCAGCAGCTCCTGGTTTTAGCTTTTTTGGGCCAAATCAGGTCCCACATGTACTCACCTAACTGGTACTTTCCTGCAAAGCATTTAAAGCATTTATAAGAAAAATAAAATCTTTCTGAAATCTGTGAGGAAGAAAACAAAAAGTCGTTGATTCTTTTTGTCAGTAAGATGTATTTACTCTTTGCTTACAGTCCTAAAATGCTCATAGCAGTGAGTTTTTGCTTGTCTAATTAATACTGGCTAGATATTGACTGTGTGTATGATTTTTTTTTTCAGGCACCTATTGAATTAAGGGAAACAAAAATACTTAACAATTATTAAACTTTCACCTTAGATGTGTTTGCTGTTTTGATGTACAATCTTTTCCTGTACTGATTGCCTATCCTGAATATTTTATTTTCCTCTGCGTGTATTCGTTCCCAAGTAAAAATTCTGTTTGTGTGAGAAATACTTATCGATGTATTTATATGTATATAAAATATATAAAATTTGAATTGTCTTTCTGAGCAATCTTCATGCTTTTGATTTTGAAAATGGCTGCATGTACTGAATGAAATTTAAGTGTAGGTTCAGTGACTGCAAAGATACTATTTTTGAAAATTGAATGTCAGGCTATTTAGGGAATACCAAAAATATGTAAATCTGTTGAGCAGGGGTGTGGGGAAACCAGACTGGGGGGGTATGGATTAAGTGAAATGTGTTTAGATGTCTAAAATAATTGTTTCCAAGCAACTTAATGCCAACTGTTGAGAGTAAAGTTAATTTGCTGATGGGAATATTGGACCCTTTGAAATGTCATTTCAAGCACCAAGTTCATTTTAGAGATTTAATAATTAATCAAAGTGACTGTATTAAATGTCAGTGAATATATCCATGTGTTGCTGTCATACCTCTCTCTCAACATGAGTTTCCAGGCTCCTAATGATTAACACAGTGGGATCTATAATGTAGTATTAATGTGTGTGCTTTGGAAGGCACAGTGCCTCTAGAACATTCTTATGACAAATTCTTCGCCTTGGACTTTGTTACAAGCAGTGGATCTAAGGAATGCTTTTGATGGATTAACCCACACCCACATCTTGCTTAGGGGTTGCTTTTTTTCTTTTCAGAATTGAACTTAAAGATGCAGGGAAGGCTCTTTAGCTCCCACTGTCACTCCCTCGTGGCTTCGCTGTGCTGCTCTACTGGAATAGCAGATGTTGCAAGGAAAGTGCCAGGGTTGCAGAGAGGTGCGTTTAGCACAGGGAGATTGGCTCACAGAGTTTGCCTTGCTGGTTTTTGTGTATTTCTTGTGTCTAGGTGCACATTTACCAATTCATGTGGTCATTCAAGGTGTGCTTGTCCTGTGAAGGAGGATTAAAATGATAGAATGTCTCATTTTACACACCCATGCAAGTGTGCATGGATCATTCAAGGCATCAGGCATGGTAATGCAAGAAATTTGCAATAGCAGCCATAGGTGATACAAATAAACTGAAATTGCAGCTTCTGCCATGTTTTTCCATTATTCTGGTCATGGAAAAGCATCAATTTTTTTGCACTAGCAGAGATCTCTCTGTGGTTGGTGTTCTGTTGTTGGTAGTCCTGTACTGCAGTGGATTACTCTGTGTGTGGCTGTATACATGCACACACTTGAGATAGTTCAAGAAAAGCCTTCCAGCCTTCTGGGAAGAGAGAAATCACTCAGTTTCTAAAAATCTACTTACATGCAGAACAGTGTACTGTCTAGAGCGGCTTGTAGTGCTCTCTAGAGCAGCACTGAATCACTGAACACTTACTCCAGCTTCTTCATAATCATCCAGTTTTTGAGGGAGGCACATACTTGATGCATTATGATACAGAAGTCACGTTAGTAGTGAATACTCGTGTAATGTAGTTGCCATATAATCATGGGATAGACAGGTCAGAAAGGACTCTGGAACATCAGGTTTGGTAGTGGGCTTTTCAAAAGCTTGTGGCTCAAGCTGGTGCTTGAGGGAAGCTGCTCTGGGCAGCAGGAATGCTGTGTTGAGAGGATTCAGGTCGTAATGGTCTGAAGAGGGCTACTAGAGCTTCCAATCAGTAGACAGCATTGGTTCCTTGAGGACTCGAGTCACTCAAGGTAAGCTGCCAGGCTGTATTCTTTTGTTATTTCCCATAGCTTCTCTTGTGAGAGATGACAGTCGAATTGCACAGCTTAAAAAGTCTTGGGGGGAAAAATGAGAGGCTGTACTTCTAAATGATCAAGATTATCTGAAGTCCAGCATCAAAAAAGACAGTAGCCTTGAAAAGGCATATTATAAGGCAGTAGGATTTGTGGGGGCTATGATTGTTTCAGAGCTACATTTTTATCTCTCAGAATCTGTATGGTTCTTCAGAAACATCATTGCCCATGACTTTATATTAGTAGAGTACAGAAATATTTGCAACATAAACATTGAGGGAAACATGGCCTGAATAGAGGCCTTTGAAGTAAGTAAACAATATGGCATTTGCTTCTGCAAAGATCGTAGTTAATCCAGGTAGTCAACATACTAAAGTAATGAAAGAATTCATTTTACTCTACAGCTGCCTGCATCCTGTCATACCATGAGTTTTAATTCACAACATTGTTTTCCCAGAGCTTCAAAAAGTTGCTAATTAAAACTAATAAACTTAAAGATTACTTTGCATTGTTTATTAGATGTAATTCAAACACAGAGGTATTTTTTTGTTCTGGCTGTAACACTGGGCTCCCACCACATCCCCCTTCTGGGGGAGCTGGTGACTGCTCTTCCATTCACTGTGTGCTCATCACCTGCTGGTAGATGTGTGTGGACCACATCTGGGCTGCTGCTGGCAAGCCAACAGGCTTTGCCCAAGAGGCCCCTGGAGAAGGGGGCAGCTGGGGCAGAGCTCCTGGTTGGATGTGGGCTGATGCTGAGCTGTAGGGTCAGTATCACTGGGCTCCTGGAATGCTTGGCAGGGCTGCAACAGTAAAGTGATCTAGGGCCCAAAAATAAGGAGAAACCAACAACTCCTAAAGCTAGAGAGAAACACCTGCCCAGCAAAGCAAGAGATTGGGATTTCTGTTTGAATGCAATGAAGTAACAGTTCTTCCCTTGTATTGTCTGTGGTCTTTGTGTTCAGCTCTTAGATATGCTGAGTCACAGTGATGGACACTGCAAGCAGGTTCAGAGACATCAAACCTTTTGATGGCAATGAGGAGATCTTGGTAGATGGAATGGAAATTTTCAGTGCTTCCTGAACACTAATTTAAGTAAAATGATCTAATAAAAGAGTAAAAAACCCAGGAGTTTAGGGGTAGCATATATATCTCTAATTAAAAACAATCTCTGGAGAGGTTTATTAAAATGCAAACAATGCAGGGGGTGATTGTAATGTCAGTGGGCAAGAATTAATAGAGTGCAGTAGAGGCAGTAGTGTGCTACAAAACTGTATTGTTTTATCACTGAAACTGTGCTGTCACTGGAGGCTGTGAAAGCATTTTGTGGCTATGGGAAATGCTTTTCTTCATTTACTAGAAAATGTCTCAATTCTGGATGTAACACAGTACATTAAAAAAGGAAGCAATTAAATGTTGCAGTGTGCCTGTTTAAAAACCTAAAATGGAAATTGCAGGAAAAATGGAATTTTTTAATCCTTATTCTGCTAGAATTTCCCATAATGCAAAGATGCTCAAAATCTTTTTCTTGCTCTGCTGAAATTTGGCAATAACATCCGTGTTTGTAAACATTTTCATGTTTCTACAAGATTGTCAGAGTAGTAAAATGGATTAAAACACTGAAGATCACAGTTTTCTTTTTCTATTTTCACCCATAACATTTATTTTATATAGTTTTCTTTTACAACCACTTCCTTAGTTGTCATGGTTTTTTCAACCTTTGCTACAAAATTAGGAGAGAATTTAAAATACTGTGACATAAAAAGAAAGTTGCATCCACTACAGCAGATAGGGCAGAGCAGGATGAGCTTGGGTCTGTTTGCTCTCGTTCATGCAGTTGTACTCTGGGTTTCCTCTGAAGTCTGATGCTTTCTTGCTGGTTTTCCCTCTTACATATATAACTGTATAAATTGCATATATAGATAGATACTATCAACACATATGTGTGTAAAATAGGTAAGAAATACAAATGCATCATCAGGCAGCATGTCCCCTTCCTCCCTGTGAGGAGAGGGAGCAGGCAGAGAAGCACAGCCACACATTCCACTGGAGCGTGAAGCATCACCAAGGCATCGCTTGAGCCTTGACTGCCAGGCGTGACAGTGGTTTTGCCCTGAGAACATGTCAGAGTGCCTTGAAAGACTCTTATGTCAGGAAATCCTCTGGGATTAATTTCATTTCCTCAGAGCGTTTTTCCTTTCAGTCACCTTCGTCCCTGCTTCCCAAATTTCAGATACAGGAACTGAGAGGGGAGATGAGTCACCAGAGCTGATTAAGCTACAAGAGAGCATCCTATTAACTGGTGCTCCAAAAAGAGCTTCCTCCCCACAGCACATGGGAGCTGCCCCAGCTCCATGGGGTCATGTTCTGCATTTGACAGGTCAAACTGTGCAGAAAACCTATAAACCAAAGTAAATTCCCATCCCACTCTCCTTCACTACCTTCTGGTGTGTAAGAAACCAGCATTCACCCTTTTTGTCCTCATCTCCTTGAAGATCTTCCTAAATGTTTATCTGACTTTGTTCTGGCCCTGCTGAGTAGCAGTTTTAGAAATGGTCCAAATGGGAAAGAGGCTTCCAGAAGTGGTTGTTCCCTTGTGCTGTGTGTTTCTGGAAACACAGCTGCTGCCCAAAACTGCTGTTAAGGGGGAGGAATCTGTGCCTGCCCTGCCAAGTAAGCAGAGTGGATGGGTTTATATATATATATACATACAATGTAGGTATGTAAATATGAAACTAACTTTCAGATCACTGGACAGTTAAAATTGTTTTTCAAGTAGTCCCCGTAAAGATTAGAAACTGTGTTTTTGTCTTTGCTCTCAATATTTTACTTCAGTTGTGTATCCCAGAGCTGGGCTCATAGCAGTCAGTGAGTTATTCTTCAGGTTGTAGAGAGAGGTCTGTTCTGGAGAAGCAATTCCTGATAAAATACACATGCTTTTAATAATGAAGGCAGGAATAGTAGCACTGAAGTTGTGTGATTGCTTGTAAAATGGAAATGCAGATAGTGGAGACTAATACAAATAAATTCCTCAGTGGCTACAGGCAGAAGATATCTTTTTTCATTTTCTTTTCCCCACCCTGTACTCTTTGGATGCCGCAGCTGCTAACACATTCATTTGCATATGCTTAGAACAATGGAATTCCCTCTTGAACATCCTTCTTCCCCTCGGTTTTGTTGTACTTGACCTACTTTTCAGTGTGTTCCCATCATTAACAAACATCCTCCCTAACCATCAACCTGTGAGGAACAGCTGCATGACCATGACCACCTTCAAGACAGTGCACAGCTGGATGTTGTAGAAAATGCATCCTAGTAGTTCTTGTGGACTGCAAAGTACTCCCTAGTGAGTTGCAGTTGTTTCCTTTAGGCTGGTTTTAACAGCAGCACCCACAAAGGAGATCACTATAGTTATCTTCAGGGAGAGGAACAGTCCCCTAAGCTGTGCACTCAACTCTGCTAACACTGAAGAGGAATCTGTGAGGGGAAAAGGTGAGGAAATTATCAGCTGAAATGGTGGTGCCTTTATTTTTGGGAAGTATTATAAGCCAGCACTTTGATAACGTGTTGTGAGAAAAAATTCAAATAACTGTGTACTCCAAATCAAAAAAAAAAAATCCTGACATTTTGAGTTGATACTGAGAATCAGAACAAATAGTACTGTGATACATAAATGTCAAAGGACTTTCTAGATATATTTTTGAAAGAAACTTACTGTGCAGGTAGCTCCCGGTGTGGCTGAAGGCCTGGAAATGGGGCTGGATCCTTTGCTGCATTGAATCTTGCACGGTTAGCATAGGTAAGCTTCTTAAACAGAGCACTCAACTAGCCTGTTAAAATATATGGGACCCAAGCTTTTTGAGCCATGAAATACTTGCTTAGCCAAATGGCGGACTGATATGTGCTTGAAATCAGGAGATTTTGGAATAGAAGATTCCCAAAGGAGAGTCTATTAGATGCTGTGTGTTCCAGGATGCAGTATGTGAGCATGTGCTTTCCCTGTCATCTTCCTGTGTGATGCTCAGAAATACAGTGCCAGTAATAAGCCTGCTATTGTTGAGAGAAACTCCTGCAGATTTGCTGTCCAGGCACATTAAATTCAAAGACAAAGCTTTTGCAACCCAGTGGAATTTCAGCTCTTAAATTATTGTACTGAAGAAAAATTCCTTAAGGTATCCTAGAAGTCTTAGCTAAATCCAAGCAAAAAGGAAGATAAGATTATATGTAAACTTCAGGAGATAGTTTGTGTGATTTGGCATTTAAGGCGTTTGTCAGAGCCAGCATGAAATTATTCTTGTGACTGAGAGAGCTGAAGTACAAAAGGTTGTAAGCTTTTATCCAGTTGCAGCAGGTCTGTTTTTAGTCAAAATACTCATTTGCCTGTGTTCAGAACCATGCTGCAAAGATGGAGTACTGTGGACTTTTGCTCTGGCAATGTCCTGCATATATGCTCTTTCTAGTTGTTGGACACGGTGAGGATGGATTATACTGAAGAAATATGTGTAGCCAGTTGGCAAATGATGAGTTGTGGCAAATTACACTGAAATCTGCAGTATTTCAGGTGTTATATCAGGGCTAGTCCTAAAGGCATGATCAATTTCTATCTTCCCCAACAGTTAAGAGGGTCGGAGTGTTTTGAATATTTTTGGTGAGAAAGGGCCCAAACTGGTTTGTAAGTGTCTTTGTTCAAAGGCCTTCTCCAGGAAAGCAAAATGCCTGTATATTGCATTATCTGCCTTATTCTTTTGGGACATTTGAGCCAGAAGCTGCAAGCGGAGAGAGGCACTTGTTAGGACTCTGCCAGGCATCTCAGTGGTGGCTCACTAACTTTTCACAAATACTGCACGTAGAACATGGCTTGGAAATAGGTTAAGCTAGACAAGCCAATATCAGGAATGGAATTGCCCCCTAACACAGAAAAAGTCTGTTTGAAATGTAGAGCAAACCAATCTTTTTTCCTCATTCCCTCAAGAGCAGTTGTCCTTAGACTGTGTCCTATTGTAGTGTATTGCCCATAACATCTAAACACATTACTTAAAAGGGTAAGGTTATTAAATATTGAAAACTGAGGCTGGTGGAGAAATAGAAGTATGATTTCATATATAGGAGGCCACTTGTAACATACTGTTGCTCAAAGATAAGTGGAAACAGGCAATAGCCTCCTTCATGTTAAGAATGTCCTATTTGTGACACCAATTAAAATCTGCTCTCCTGACTTTCATATAAGGAAGGACAGGAAATAAGTAGAACACCTGTTAGTTCAGGAACTACCTTGAGTTCCCCAAATTGTTATTTCCAGTTAACACTTGCTGTGTTGTTTTCTTTCCTGAGAGGGAAGGCAAGCTATGCCTGCCTTTGGTTAAACTTAGCTTTTTTGCACCTGATGCTGAAGAGCTCTTGCAGCCCATTATAGGTATTAGATATTATTTGATTTTGAATACTGAAGATTTACCGGCATCACAAGGGTCCTTAAGAATTGCTCATTCAGTAAGCACTCCAGATTAAACACTTTAGGGATTAATTTATCTCAAGAGAAATTGCTTAGGCAGTTACAATTTGCAGTATTCTGGGAAGGTGGTGAGGGGCTGCTCAGCTTTCCATGTGAGAGAGCAGCAGGAATGCCTGGATCAGACAACTGAAAGGTTGAGGCCATACACAGACTGGTGTAGGTGACATTGCCATGTGTGTTTGCCACAGACTGCCCCATCAGGAAGAAGCAGTGCGTGATGCCTTCAACCCCTGGAAGAAGCCTCACATTTGCAGGAGGCTGGTCCTGGGCCTCAGGGGGACTTTAGCCACCTTGATATCTATTGGAAGAATAACACAGTAGTGCACAAGTAATCCAGAAAGTTTGTGGAGTGCACTGATGATAATAACTTTTTAACACATGTGATCAATAAGCTGATGAGCAGAGGTGCCTTCCTTGACCTCACTTTTATCATTGAGAAAGAACTGGGCAGGCATGTGAGGGTTGGGCAGTCTTGGCTGCAGTTTCTATAGTAAGGAAGAGTTCAAGATCCTGCAAGGAAGGAACAAGACAAGTACCAGGGTCACACCTCCAGACCTCAGGAGAGCAGCCTTCTGTGATAGGAGGCCTGGAAGGAGCTCGTGAGGAGGATCTAGGGAGGCACTAGCTGGTTAACTTCACATCAGTCTGTGGGAATGTGATGGAGCAAACAATCCTGGAAAACATCTCCAAGCATTTTATGGGTAAGAAGGTGATTTGGAGCAGTCTGCCTGAGTCTCCTGGGCTGCATCAGACACAGCCCTGCCAGCTGGGACAGGGGGTTGATCCTTCCCCTCTGCCCATCCTGGTGAGACACACCTGGATTGCCAGATCCAGTCCTGGGCTCCCCAGTGTGAGAGAGACATGGACAGATTGGAGCAGGTCCAGGGAAGGGCCGTGAAGATGATTGTGGGCTTGCAGTACCGGACATTATGGGGCAAGGTAGGAGCTGAGGCTGTTCAGCTGGAGAAGGGAAAACTCGGGGTCTTATCAAAGCATGTGATGAGAGTGAGTAAAGAGGATGGCTCTTCTCAGTGGTGCAGTCAGGCACTGATGGTGACAGGGCAAAGGTCAACAGGAATAAACAGGAAAAATCTCAATTGAAAATAAGGAAAAGGTCTCACGCATGTGAAACGGGAGTTTGCCACAATAAAATATTAACAAATACACAATAAGCAGACACCTTAACAGTATTGTATGTACTGCTCTGCCTGTAACAATTTACAGAGTGCCTCGTCAAGGACAAGGAAGTTATTAATCATTGTAAGTAGCAAATTGATCTTGGTTTTACAGACCAACTGAAAGTAAATGTTCAGCAGAAAATGAGTTGATTCTTTTTCATTTTGCTGTTGTGCCAGTTTCTGCTAAGAACGCTGTCATGATTTTAGCAGTTTGTCAAAAAAGGCATGATTACATCCTAAGTACTGTCGGGAATAATTTAAAATTCAGCACTCTTGTGAGGGAAGTAAATGAAAGTATCTTGTGCTTCTGTGTGTTGCTGGCAAAAAAGGCACAGTAACATTCATCCAGAAGTGCTATTTTTAGTCTGCCTGTCTAATAAACTTTACATATGTACTTGTACCCTAGTTATTCCTTAGCTTTAATTTGTGGTGATTATTCTTGTTTAATAAAATCTTTTCTATTAAATAACATATATGTGCTTTAGAATTTGAATGGTGTAATAATACAGATGGTGAGGTTGTAATCTTTATGGGACAGAGAAAATAATTCATCAGTCACATGCAATAAAATGTGAAGAGGAAAGATTAATGTACTTCCATACCTACAGACTGCTAAAATGATTGTAGTGATTTCTAATAGGAGATTTAAAGGAGAAAGCAATTCTCTAGTCCATGTCATAAATGGTGTGTCTTTTTCTAGCATCTTGACTACCTAATGCAAACTCTTACCATGTTATTTCAGTAGTAATATCTTGTCCCATCCAGCTGACAGACAGGATGCAGATAAGAAGTTTCTGGATAAATTGTAATATCAGTAAAAGTTAGCATTTCTTGATTCTTTATATATTATGTTAGATCTTATCTTCTTGATGGAATATTTTTAATTACATGCCTCTAATAAAATTGCTTAGAAGCTCTCTGGTGCTTGTCTTCAGTTATATCTTCAGGATATGAACTCGAGTTAAAAAAGAACAGTAAAATAAATTATTAGTTCAAGAAGTATGTGATTGTGGTACTTGATCTTGTATTCTGTCTTTCAAAGATAGATGAAATAATGATTATAAAAATGGCAGGGAATGTAATCAGAGAAATACAACCAAAGTATGATTTTATATGCCAGACCCTCATTGGCTGCGATTGGGAGGACATGACTGGTGTGTATTTATTGAATGTGACCGTGCTCTGTGTTTGAATCTTACTGTAACATCAATGGTTAGGGCATGCAGAAATGCAAATCTTGAGAAGTAAGAAAGGGACATGAAAACAGCATGGCACATTGTTAGTAAATGCTTCAGAAACTGGAAATGCAGCATTTATCACCATTTATAACAAGTTTGTGTGTTTTGACTCAGAAAAGCCTTCATTGCACGTCTGCACCTTCATCGTGGCACAATGGGTGGTTAGAGCTGTAAGCAGCAAGCTATCTGATGGTGCTAGCATTTGTCTTCCTAGGGAGTGCAAGCACCTGCTTCTGTACTTTATAATTTCTGTCACTTGAATAGAAAAGGAAGACTTAGCAAGTTTTAAGGGAAAAAGTGGAAAACAAACCCTTTGGTAATCTGGGAGAATAATGTATGCTTAGCAGCTGGTGGTGTCATTTTTGATTTCTATGTAATTATTATTCAGTTTTTGATGGTGCTTACATTCTTTGCTCCTGATGAGAAGATTCATTTGTACGCCTCATTATTATCTCTTCTGACATATGCCTTAGTGACATTAATCCATGGTTTGTTTTCTGCTGTGGTAATAGTGGGGTTGTCTTTCCCTAGCTTTATTATCTTGTCGGGCTTTCTGAAGTTGTCCTCATAATACAAAGGAGAAGTATAGCATAGGGATCTAGGGAGAACCAAGTAACACTGAGAGCGGGGGAAGCAGCTCCTCTCATCTTGCCTCTTTCTTGCCAGGCTGTGATGTGCTTTCCTCACTGGTGGGCAGGCAGGCAAAATCACTCCTGTTTCAAGTTGTGCGATTGAAAAATACTTAATTAAATGTCTCTAGAAAGGCTGCAGCCATAGAAGCTTTATATTCTTGACAGGAACATTTAAATCCTTTTTGCAGTTTATTCTGGAAACGTGAAAGATTGTTGGGGGCAGTTAGAGATTTACTCACTTTTAGCTGGACTGAAATAGCCTCATTACTTTCATTACTCATTACTGTGAGCTGATAAAGTGACTCACTCATTTGAAATCATTCAAACTGTTTTTCCAGAGCCTCTGATACTCTTTGCTTTATTACAAGATGCATTTAATGAGTCTTGTCAGACTGCTGAGGAAACTTTGGGTCCACTGCGCTGTGGCACATCCTGGCTAGTGCAGTGGTGTAGGTGTACTGTTTTCTTCTGTTGTCATCTTGGTTTCCTGGGTTTTTTTTTTCACTACACTTATTTTCTTCCTACACTTACACCTATATATACCTTATGTATTAAGATCTTTGTTCTGTCTCAGAATCTTTTTGGGGATTTTCTATGGAAACACAATATTCAACCTTGCATATCTGATTGCACTATTAGTATGACAAAACTCATTATATGAAATGTAAATGGAGGATGGAAGTTTAACCTGAGTATCTTCACTTCTCTTTCTGCTCATGTTCTTTATCCTCCTCCTGTTTTGATTAAATATTGTATTTGAGGAAGATACTGAAATATATGCATAGTAGCCATATAAAATAAGTGTATTGATATTAAACAGTCACAGACTAAAATTAGGAGGTTTGCCTTTATTTCTAGTCTGCCTGGTGTAATTCCTTTCCCCTTACTGCCTCTATTATAATACTTGGAATTTATTCCCCATCATATAAAGTCTCCATCGTCACATATGACTAACTGAGTTTGTGTTATGGATACTTACTTTGTGAGAAAGAAAAAAAATTCCCTCTCTTTATGATGTTGCTGGGAATGTTATGTGTTGCTTACTGAAATTTAAAAAAGGGTGTCTCAGAGTCCATGACTGAACCATCATTGAGGGCAGTGTGTTCCATTGGTGTGGATAGTTAAAAGTCTGTGAGTAGGGACAAAGTGGTGGTGTTGGACTGGTTCTAGCTTATACATGGTCTCAGGTAGTTTTTTTTCTCTCCTTTAAGAAAAGAAGTGAAGGAGTTGGGGTATGCCATGCTTTATTCATTAGTATATTCACATGATCTGGCAAGGAGGAGATGTTGCAGTTAGAATGTGATATATACCTCTTGAGAATGGGATTATATTCTTTTCACTGAAGAACCTGAAAATGTAAATGATATATCTGTTTTCCCAGAGTTTAAGAGACTCCTGAAAATTCTTTTGGTGCACTGCATTTTGTTATACTCTAGTAAGGTTCCCAAAATCCTGCAGGCATGGCTGTGCTGAAAATTAAAGCATAATCTCATTGTTCTTCAATTTTTTGCAGTATACAGTGCAAATGTGAGAAAATTGTTGTGTTTTTTTCCCCTTTTCTCAGACTGAACAAAAGCCTTTTCTTTTACAGGCATTTAATCTGCAAACAAATAAGTCTAATTACTTGTTCATCCATGTGTTAAACTATGCAGCACTCTTTAATGTGTCTGCAGTTCTGAATTTATGTGACTGCTTTAAAATAGTGATAAACACCTCTTTATGCTGTGATTGCTTAGGAATGGAGATATAGAGCGATACTCATTTTGGCAAAGACTTCGGGGTTGTCACGCCAGTAGTGGTATCTCTTTTATATTACTGCATAACCTCAATTATTGGTATCTTTGCTTGACAACGTTTATTTGAGTCCTTACTGCTTTTACTTACCTTTTATTATTAGTGTTTTGCTTTATTGGAACAATAATTGGATATCTTGAAGGCATAAGCAGTTAGTGGAATAGCAATAGTTCCTAAAAATACCTACTTGGTAGCTTTGTAGGGTGTGAGAGAAGTTACCATTGCCATGGTATAGAATGGATCCATCAAAACCTTCTCCTGCAAAATACCCTTGATGGCCAACAGTGAACAAGAACAGTAAGGCTCTGTGCTGCATGGAGAATTTCGTATTATGAGCTGCAATGTAGAAAATAATGTTATATCCTCTAAATGAAAATGCAGCTTTTGGTATTGTTGCTGTTTTAAGCAATTGACTTAAAGATCATTCCACATGTTTTTCATACAAGATGAATAGCTCACAGGACCATTCATCTGTGTTTTTTCTATTTTTTAGTAGGAAAAACGCTGCTGTTGCCAAAGATCATAGCAGACTGTAGTTATTTGCTGTTGTTCTCAATGTGTACAAGTGTTCTAGTTCTGAAGATACTGCCTGAAGTAGGGATTATACTGAGGGTTTTGCTTTCTGAAAGGTAAAATGTATCAGTACACTGTCATGTAAATACAAGTAAAGCAATGCATTAGACAGTTATTTTGGGTAGTAAATAAGAAACAGGTAAAACAAGTAAAGAGTCTCCCCTTAGGAAGAAGGTGAGAGAGCTTGCAAGATAAACTTTTGGTGGTTGAAAAGAAATTCTGCAAATTCTTCAGGGCGAGATCCCATGCAGTTGGTGCACTGCTTGGAGAGTAGTTGGGTGCCCGTGTTGTGCACAGCTTGGTTGAAGTGCATCCATGGGGGATGAATGCACAGTGCAGTGGTCCTGGACATGCTCAGTCTGTCACCTTGGACTGATGTCAATAGGAGGGTATTTGTGTGAGAAAGCCTAGTCACAAATACAGACACAGTTGTCTCTCCTGTTTTTCTAGTATGTGTTAGAGAAACATGTAGCTCTGAGCAAGACAAGGGACCTGCAGTGATAAGCCTTGCGTATGTAATTAAGAGACATCTCCTGCCCTAGAGAGATCCTTAATATAGCCTGTGGCACAGACGGATAAAAAACAAAAGGAGGATGACAAAGAACCACTGTTGCACTGTTGTAATGGAGTTGTATGGTCTAAAGTTTTCAGCTGTACTTGTACAGTTCATGGATGACTGGTTTTGTGGTGAGGGCTGAATTTCCAGCTATCACTGCATGCTTTCATGAGGATACATCTTGTAGAGCTGCTGTTGAAGGCTGTTTGTGACCTTATCTATAATTAGTTATAATTGTACCACCTATCAGTCTTTATAAAATCTTTCATTTTTTTAGGAAAACTGATGAGTAAATTCTTATAAAGCCACTCAGGCAGCCTGAGGTTTCTACAGCTGAGACATTTGCAGTTTGACAGCAGTCTGACTGATGCCATTTATGAACCACCTCTTGATAATGGTAATAGGAAATGTGTCCCTTTTAAATAAATATTTTCTCCAAAGCAATATTTCTCATTGCTGTAAAATCTGGTGCTCAGCTTTCCAGCCTACTCCAGTGATAACTGATCTCTGTGTCTTTGAAATTCAGGTCACTTGAGCTTTGGCGATTATATTTAACACCCTAACTTTAGTTACCCACAACAACCCGGACAGTATTTTTGCATCCACTTTTGAAGAATAAAATTATTTTGATGTGAACTGATAATAAAGTTAAACCATTCCTTGGCTCAGTATTCCCCTGTGCCCTGTTTCTTCCATTGTTTAAAATGAATAGGCTGTCTCTGCTTCTCTGTCCTTGCTGACTAAGTTGTTGGCTCTGCTGCACCTCTTACGTATTGCTTCTGCTGAAGGGCACATTTCCCCCAGCTTTCTCTTGGAAGAGAATAAAGGGATTGTTGCTGATAAGATAAACTTTTATCTGGTTGGTGATTCCTTCATATGCACAAACCTTCAGTTGTGCAAGCTGTAAATGGCCAGAATTGTTCTGTGGACTGAACCTGGTTCACAAGGCAATTTCAAGCCATGGTACTGCAAAGGTAGTTTGACAAAGCCAAATGCAGTTAGGATGAGCAGTGGCACTGGGATTGATCCAGCAGGTTTTTGAAACATCCAGTATTGCCTAGCTGGGTAGGTTCCTTGTTTGAGGATCCAGGTTGAGTGGGATAGGAGGTGTGCAAAATTCGGGTTGACAGGAAAGCTGCTTTAACAGGAGTGTCCTGGGCTCTGGGCAGAGAGCTCAGTTTGTTCTTGGATGGCTTTGCACTATGCAGAAAGCTGAGGAGCTTTGAAGATGAGTATGGCAGCAGTTTCCTTGCTGGGACTGTGCTCAAGTGAGGAGATGCAGACCAGGGTGAGGAGCAGTCCTGCCTGAGTGGAGGTTTGCAGTGGGCCTTGGTTGCTGTATCAGCACATGGAGGTGTGGCTGTCACAGCTTGCATCTGTATTTGAGTTGAAGATCATCATCCACCTTCAGCAGTCTGGGTAGGAAAAATACTTCCTCTTAGGGGGCACCATGTCTGGACCATTGCCCAAGAAACAACATGGAAGGCAGAGAAGGGACCAGGAACTCTGGAGGAATTTAGGGTATATTTGGAAGACTGGGGCTTGTGTCCACAAGAATAGCCATAATGTCTTACTGTCCTGTCTCCGCCTGTAAGCAGCTGCCTATGGAATAGCCAAACCAGTGTGCAGCATACACAATACTCCTTTCATAGCCTCAATTATTTTTTCTGGCTTTGAAACTTTGAAGAAGTGGCTTTGTAGTTAATAACAATCAACTAATCTTTTGTTTTATGCTGTCATTTTCCTACTGAAAAACACTAAGCAACAACAACATCCTCTGGTAGTCAGTTCCCTAGGTGTTCTTGGCTGCTATCTGGGGTTAAGCCATAACCAAGAGCAATCACAAAAGTCTGTTGTGCATAAGGCAAAGCTAAGCATGGCTTTAACACAAAGGTTATTTTCCTGAAGCAGTTGTAAAAAGCCCACAGTGATAAGGCATTTTATTCTGTTGTTTTTCAGCACAGTAGAAAGTCATTTAATCTAAGCAACTGAAAATAATTTTTGGCTTAGCAACATGTTGAGACAAATGATAAAGTATTTAAAAGCCTAATTTTACTGAAGAATAACTGTCCCTAACAATTAAACTGATTTTAAAAAGCTTTCAGAGAGGCACAAAAGAAATTTAGCTTACAAAATTGACAATAATTTGGGATTTTTGGTTATAAAGAGCTTTGCACCGATGATTTCACTGAAGCTTCAAAAACATAATGAAGATTGGGTAATATTGAAGACATCGGCAGATTTTGTTTTATCACTGTTCCTTTCCTAGTCTGCTGTTTGAAATATGAATTATACTTTACTGTCCCTATTCTTTGTTGGTTTTCATATTCAATGTGATATGGATGTCAAAATGTCATAGTTCATTTCAAGTTTGGATGTCTCAGAATTCTTAGAATAGTCTTTATGTTATTTATTTCTCCAAGAAAAAAAAGAGTAGTAACATGCTTCATTTTGTTGTGTAGACACTAAATTCAGACTTGAAATAACTTAATTTGTTTCTATAATCACATCAAGTGTTGTGCTCATTGCATTAAGCCTGTGCTTGGCCTTGCAGCTTATTTTTTGTACTGTTTGGTATTTCATTATGCTAGAATGTATTTGTAATTATTTTTACTGTTGTGTTAATTAATTATTCAATACATAGTCATTTCCATTTGAATGAATTCCCTTGGTTTGGATCACCCAACAGCTGTTGGCTTAGACATTCCAGTTCTTGACTGATGTTGCATGGAGAAGTTGTCATGGGACATGGCTGTGTCCAGAGAATAGCTTGCTTTCAAGTCTGGCTTGACAAGTGAAAGTATTTGGAAATGTCTCTATTTTGGAAAACAACTTAAAAAAATTAATAGAAAATGTAGCATGTTTTACCCTGCACATTTCTTCAGTTTCCACTATACTCCCAGTTCGTAGTTTTCCTTCCATAGTAGTCCTACAGTCAGCACAAGCTTTTCCAGACCCTTCCTTTTGCGTTACTCGTGCTCGCCAATTAGAAGGTTTTGTTGTATTGGTTTTAGTAATAGTAAATAATCTTCACTACCAGGACAAAAGTTTGGCATACATTTTGTGATGACTTCTTTATCTCTGTAGCTGGTGAATCCTTTCCTCATGTTGATTCAGCTCAAGTTAAATCATTTTTAAACACCAAGTTTTGATCTTTTGTCCCTTGCTTTCATATTAAAGAGTTTCAGTTTGAAAACAGTTGTTGCTTCAGTGCCAATGGCATAAGTGTAGACTAGGTATGATTATCCTGTAACATTAATACAATTGTGTATTTTCTTTGTCTAGTGTAATGATTCACCAAATTTTGATTTCTGTCATTGCTGTATACTGCCCTGTCCCCCTTCCTCCCTCATTCCCTTAACTGGACTCTTATACAAGATGGTTTGTTTTGGTTTTTAAAAAATTCCTATGTCTATTATTGTTTACAAAACATTTAATTCAAGTTTATGGGTTTCATAATTTTGAGACCTCAAATTTCTGTGAAATTTTCCCAATTCCACTTACTAAACTTCTACACTTGGAGACTTTACCTGGATTTATGATAATACGTGTTCCTAATTTTGATCCTTTTTCACAGCTGTCAATAAAAGATAAACAAGTCCTTCTTGTTTACTCTTACATAACATGGCTTTTTTCACAGAATCACTGAATGGGCAAGGTTGGAGGGAACACAGTGAGTCATCTAGTCCAATCTCCTTGCTCAAGCAGGGTCATCATAGAGCACATTGCACAGGACACCATCCAGACATTTCTTGAATATCTCCAGTGAGGGAGACTCCACAACCTCTCTGGACAATCTCTTCCAGTGTGTGGTCACTGCACAGTAAATCAGTTCTTCCTGATATTCAGCTGGAATTTTCTGTGCGTCAGTCTCTGCCCATTGCCTCTTGTCCTATTGCTGGGTACCACCAAGAAGAGCCTGGATCCGTCCTCTTGACATCCTCCCTTCAGATACTGATAGGCATCGATGAGGTTCCCTTTGAGGCTGAACAGTCCCAGCTCCCTCTTGCAGTCCCTTGTAATGTACTTGCTTTATTCAAAATGCGCCCTGTTTTCCGGATACCCTGGTTACCATTTTGATGAAATGCTTAAATTTATCTTTTTAATATCGTGTCAATCCATTCACAAATTGCAACTTTGCTGGGTTTTATTTCTCTGTCAAATTGAGAAAACTAACTAGGCACATTACTGTGCTTTTCAACCCTAAAAATTAAGGTTTTTATTGCAGACACTGTTGGAGATCTTCTGTATCTCTGAGTTGTATTTTACAGTGGAATTAATCAGTTCCCTTTTCAAACCATCTGGTTGGGATTTTTTCATTATAAGTGCAAAAGTCTAAATGTAGTTCCAGTTTTTCAAACTAAAAAATATGATCATTGTAAATAAAGCTTTAATTGAGTTTTCATCTCCTCTTTCCGCAAAAGCAAGCTGGTAAGCCACAGAGAAGAAAAAATGTAAAAAACGGAGCTTAAAGAAACTGATATTTGGTAAGTTAATTATGCTCAAATGTAGAAGTATGAAAAAATTAAATGCCTTTTTAAGAAGAATTTGCTGTCTAATAAGCACTATTCAGTTAAATTAATAAGAAAACATCAGAAGACAACAATAGGTAGACTTTTACAAAGGTGCAGAAATCTGGAAAAATTTGCAGATTGTATTCTATTCAGACCTCTGGAGTAATTTTTTAATTGCATTTATTATTTATCTCAACAAATGCTTAAATTATTTACCTGTGTCTTTTTTAAAAAACAGTGGGAATGTGATGTAAAACCTCATTGTATTTCAGCTCCTGTGATGTGATGTTTGGTTGTTAGTGAGCTTTCTGATGTATTTGGTGTGGACTGGCTTGGACTGGAGTTGCTGGATTGGCTCCTTGTGCTTTCTGCCCATCTCTGCCCTGTCCAGCACTGTAGGCTCTTTGGGGCTTACACACACGTGGTGTGCTACACTCACTGTTTCAAATTATGTTTGGAAACACAATTTGGCTTTTTAACTCTTAGAGTTACAAATCATCAATAATTTAAAATTGTGTAGAAGTACAGTTTCATCAGGTGCACTTAGCCTTTACTTACGGCTTCCCAGGACTGACCATGGTATGAATCTCAACTCTTCTTTCTGAGCAGTGGTTTGGCAGTGCTCAGGGTGCTCTGGAGTGAATGAGTCCGGCTGGGTGGATGCCACCAGAACCTTCTTTCAGCAGTTGGTGAGCACATTGTGGGATGGTGGGCAGGGCCCACTAGAAATGCAGCTGTCTAGTGCCTGTGATTTTTCTAGACATACTATATCATTATGCCTTGGAGCTCTGCCTAAGGGATTTGAAAAGGGTGACACAGCTGTAGAGAATGCAGGAATGAAGCTCAGCTCTGTATCAGCTGGTGAATCCTACTCATTTGCCTTCACCATGTAGAAGTAACAGACAATTAAAACAAGCTTCAGGAATAGGAGAGGGGAGGATGAGATAAATATGGGCTAGCTAGTATAGGAATGGTATGTCTTGAGAGAGAGGAGAAATGCAGAAAGGATGTAAAAGCTGCATGAATCAGAGAAAAGTGTGGGGCAAGCATTGTGGAGTCAGAATGTGGCCTCCAGAGTCCACAATGGCTGGAGCAGTCAGGGGTGTTTGAATTGTACATCAGAAACTCAGTATCTTTTGTAATGGGGCACTGCATTAGTAAAATCATTGTAAATTAAGACCTAAGAACAGTTTGTGTGTGTTCTTAGCAACAACCTGTCATTTCAAGTTGCACCATCCCCAGAGTCACCTGAAAGCTGCTGTGCGTCAAGCTGAATGACAACAATAAATACAGGCTGTCTCAGAAGCAGAAATGTATCCAGAGCCCAAGTATTTCAGCAAATGTATGAGTGGAGGAGAAATACTGTTTGCTCTAAAGCTTTCCAGTAAGATAAGGTTTTGTTTATGATGTGTGGCAATAGTTTCAATCTACGTGATGCACTGTGAGCCACGTTGGTTATCCACCAAGCTTTCAAGGAAGTAAATAGACTGTGTGCTCTGACTGTTAGCAGTATGACAGATAGCTGAGGTGTTCTGGGACATTACTCCTAAGAATTATGTTTTCTTGGGGCTTTTTATGTGGTGAAGTTTTTGTTGTTGTTGTTTGGGGGTGGGTAGGGAGTGTAGTTTAACTAGAAGATTTGTTTTTATGATTCTTAGTGCTTAAAAATTAAATACTCACCTCTTGCAGTTTTTTAAGGCAGGCGTAGACTTTCAAGTTAGCTCCCCAAAATGACCTCTGGCCTATTTCATGTCATTCTTAGAGGGATGTAAGAGTTGTCTTTCCAGTTTCAAGTCCCAGATCCTAACACTGCCAAGTTTTTAAAATTAATATTAAAAGTGAAATATCCCCAAAGAAAAGCAGAGCCAACTTACAGGTCCAATGTCTGCCTTAGTAATTTTTCAGCGTGTTATATTGCGGTAGTGCCTCAAGCCATGAATAGGTGGAGGGGTTTAAGGGCACTATTGAGGTAAGAAATAGCAGAAACACTTGAGAAAATTGCCTGTATAAAGGCTTGAGAAGCTTTTTTGGCTTGAGATGTAGTGCTTCAGTTTTGCTACATTTTCTAACCAAGTGAGTCAGGAAATCTCAAATCAGATAAAATTGTTAACTTACCTTTTCCCCATCTTTTCAAAATATGGAGAAATGCCCTTGTGCTTGAGGCATGCTGGGCACAGTGACAGGGCTGTTGCAACTTATGCAATGCTTTTCTCCTCCATCATCTTCATATGCCAAGAAAGATGGAGGGGAGCAGTTCCTCTTCAATGACAGGATAGTTCCTTCTTTCCATCGATGCTAGAAGGGCTATTTTGCCTCTGTGTGTTGATTTTGGTTTCACTATCATGAATGAGAGAGGCACTGGATAGATTTAGGAAACAGGTCTGTGCAGTATGAGATGGGATGGTTTGAGGGAGGGAAATGAGTTGTGTTTTGGAGGTAAGTGAACTTGATGGAGAGAAGTGGAAAGAAGTAAAATGAGAAGTACTTGCTGAATTCACAGAGGAAAAGATGCGGCATGAAAAGAAAGGAAATGTGCAGGGGGAAGATAGGAGGAAAGTAATAAACACCAAAAATGTTAATTACAAAAAGAAAAAGTTAAATTGGTTGCAGCAGTGTGCTACAATTAAATTTAAGGCCTTGAACAGAGAGAGTATAGGCTAGGAGCTCTAAATTTTATAATTTTTTTTATTATTGCTGTTTCGTTCAGACAAATAAATTATTTGACAATAATTAAAAGCTTCTTTCAGGCTGAGGCTTGTGAGGTTTTCACCACAAACACATTTGTAGAGTTTGGTTATAAATGCCTGGAAATAGATAAAAATGAAAATGCTGATACAGCGTAGAGTGTGGTAATGAGAATATGCATCAAAAACATGAGACGTTTTATTGCATTATGTCTTAGAATCTCAGTGTTGAATAATTATTTCCCATTCATACCAGTTTTGTTCTTCCCTCCTCTTCCTCTTTTTTCCCACTTTTCCTCCCAGTCTGAGAGTACTTAACAAGCACTGCAGAATTCTCTTTTGTAGGAGCATCCTCCAGTGCACTTCAGTGTAATGGTGAACCTGCTGCAGTTCCCAGGCTAATTGCTCTTGAGCTGGTGTGTGGGTCATCACCTCGTGCTTTGCTTTGTCTTGTGTCCAAAGAGCTGCTAAAGCTCACATTGCTGTGCTGCGGCTTTCCAGTGCTTCTTGCAGGTTTGTTACAAATCAGTGTTGTCTCACTGCACCTGCAGCACAGCTTTGTGCTCTTTGCCAGGCATAAACAGCAGGTGGTCCCCTCAGAGGAATATTTTATGTAAGTGAAGCTTTTTCATATTTAGCTCTGCTCCTGCTTCATTGCCTCTTTAGGCAATAGGCAGCAGCTCCTCCAATTTCTTCAGAAATGCACCTTAGTGAAACAGCTTTCTGCAGCTGCTGAAGAGTTAAAATTGTTGCTTAGTTCAAATGATAAAGAGCCTTGTATGTTGGGCACTAGAATGTGGTTCCATCCAGGCATACATAATTGAATATACCTTTTTTCTTTTATTTCAATCTCTCATTCTCTCTCACTTGAGAGGAAGCTGCATCTCTCCCTCGTTTAGCAGTCTGAGAATTCATATGTCCCCTGAATGAATGAATTGAAACAATATGCAATTTCCTATTTCAACCAGCTTTTATGAAAATCAATGGCCAGCAACGTTAGACTGACATTTGGTTTTCTGCAACTTGAAGTGATTTGCAGAATGAGGTTCACCACAGCAGTGTGATGCTGGCAGCACAGGGACTGTGTACAAGGTTGCTGGGTCAGTTCTTCAGTCATGTGCACCAATTTCACACAGCTGTAGCTCTAGTTGCTACATTTTCCTGACTCTCACTAGCATCCACCAAAAAGCAGTGCAAGTTGGTCTTCACATGATCTCTATGCTGATTTAAAAGCAAAGATAGCACTGTGTTCGGCCTGTGACATTGCTTCTAAAACAATAGTGTTGTTTCTTTTGCCACCTCCATGCTGAGTTTGTGCATCCAGGGCCCAGATGCAGCCCTTGAGGCCATTCCAGAAGCACGCAGACATCCACAGAAGTGCTTTGTCAGGGATGGGGATGATGTACTGATTCAGAACTCATGGCTGCCCATCCCCTCCCTGCTCCCCATGGGAAGGGGTATTTTCATCCCTGCTCTTTCACAGACTGCAATTGCTTTTGTTCTAGACTGGTGGGCTCCAGCCAACTCAATGGAAAAAGAGCATCTCTAAGCCTTCCTACCCTATTGATGTGTCTTTGTGGAATTGCCACAAAATATCTTCAAAATTTAGCAAGATAGAGTGGATCAGCAGCCATGCCCAGCTGTAATGTTGGGTTTTTTTTTTTTTTTTCAAGAAAACTAGAGATTATGGTAAGACACAACCTATCTCCAATGAAAAGCTTTTTATTTGAGGAAGCTTTTTAGTGGGGCAGGAAGGAGAGAAATAGAGGGGAGAAGCTAAGGTGGTCGGTGCTCAGGGCTGTCTAGGAAGGAAACCAAAAGTGTGGAAAAGAATGTAGAGGAGGAGGAAGCTAAAGTTTTAGGTTGTTTCAAATCAGGGGTGTCTGTTGGAGTTTACTTCAGAGTACTTGGAAATCAGCTAAAAAATTTTTCAAGTCATTAGGGTTCTTAAGAAGCTATGGAAGGAGAGAAATGCACTTTAGAGGACTAGGGAGGGACAGAGATGGATGCCTTCTCTAACACAGAAAGAGAAGTTATTGGTAACTATAAAACAGGTGTTGCAAAAAATGGTATTAATGATTAAATAATTTGCAAGTACTTAGCAAGTAGCAAGGGAATACCCAAATGGATTTGTCAAGAACAAATTATGTTGAGCAAGTCCAACTTTCAGTGTTGACAGATGAACTGGCAGAAAGTCTAAGAAAGAAGTATTAGATGTGATCCATTCTGACTTTAGTAAGCCTTTTGACACTATTTCACTTGACATTGTACTATGCAAACCAGGGAAGTAATTTAAATGAGGTATCTCTAAAGTGACTTCTGCAGTGGTTGAAAAACTGCAGCAAAGGTTTGGTTTTCAATGACCTGATAGTCCAAGTGCTGGGAATTCATTTTCTCAAGGGCTTTGTCATGTGCCCTGTTCTCTTCAGCATTTCTTTTATGATTTGCGTGATGAATTTGAAAATACTTATGAAAATTGTGCATGGTGCTCAACTGAAAGGGGTTATGAATGTTTTGAAGACAGGACAGAATTCAAAATATTCTGGATAAATTAGGATAAGGGTCTGAAGTGAGATGGTATTCAGTGGAAGCCACAGCTGGGAAGGAAAAATCAAATGTAAAACAGGAAATAAGAAGCTAAGCAGCTGTGCAACAGAGCACAATCAATGTTCATTTTTAGTGGGTGACAAATTAAGCAGCTTAGTGGTGTGATACCATTGCAAAGAGCAAGAGTCTTGCTAAGTGTTACAGAGACTGTGTGTCCCATGTGAAGCTGTTTTGGATGATGTCTGCTGTATTTTGGTATCACACTAGGAAAGGGATAGGCAAACTGAATATGGAATGGGAGGAAGGATTGGTTTAGAAAACATGACATGAGACAGGGATAAAGGACTAAGACTTTTTTACTTGAATTTAGGAATTCTGTTTTTCTGGGCTTGGCAATTTACTAAAAATTCTGTTACTCTAAGAATAATACAGCATTTTCAGATCCACTGGACTAGATAAAAGAAGAAGCAGGATCACCATCTGAAATTGGTGACTATTAAGTTGAGCAAAATGAAAAGTACTTCAAAGAGGTGTACAATTCTTGGAAAAACTTTAAGGAGCTTTGGGGTTTGACTGTTTTCTTAGCAAAGAGAATTTGAATTCTTAATTCAGCCCTGTTACTTCCCCTGCTAGAATTAATAGCACTGCACATAACCTTACTATTTAAACAACCCCTAATTAGGGGTGAGTTTGCCTTCCAGATTCTCTCAGTTTTTCCTCTTCTTGTGAAGGAGACAGTCCAAGTCATTGCCTTGCCAGTTATACTCTATTCAGACACCTACTTCATTCAAGCTACTCCTGGATGTTTTTCCCCCTTCTCATAGGGAAAATGCCAACTCAGATTCCCCAAAATTACCATTTTGCTCCTGTTCTTCAGAGCAAATTGATCACTGAGAAGTTTGCCATGCTGTTATGTTGCCCCTGATGCACTTTCATGGTTGAGAGTGTTCCTTCTTTACAGTGTCTGGTTTGCTCTGGAAGACTTTGGCATCATCTCCCAGAGCAGTGGGCTACAGCTAAGAAGGTGAGGTCAGCAGATGCCACCTTTACCACTGGTCAGTCTGCCAGATCATCCCTCTTGCCGTGGAGACTGATGGTGCCTGGTGGAAAGTGTCCACCTGACATCTGCTTTCGGTTCCCAACTTGCAGAGCAGCACTGCAAGCACAGCAGTTTTCTGTCATGCCTTAAGTTTTAGCTTTCATATTTTCAGATTCTGTGCTGCCTAGGGGTGTAGTTCTGAGCCTCATATTAAGTGCTAGTGAGCTCTCTTCACAGAGTAGGTAAACAAAACAAATCCTTTTCCTGCTGAGGACCAAGGACAACTTTCAAACCCAAAGGCATAAAGGAGGAACAAGAAGGATGAGATCTCACAACCTGAAGCTGTAATTGGAAAATTAAACCCCAAAATGCAAAGGGACCAAAACTTATAGACATGTAAGACCTCTTGACCAGGCAGTCATTTTTGTGACCATTCCGTCTACACTACCTTGGGTGTAGCCCTGGTCAGGCTCTTGTCCTGCCCAAGGTGTATCCTAAAGGCCTTTCAATAACCACCTTCTTTGTTCTCAAGCTCTCTCAGTCTGTTTCCGGTCAGCCGTCCTAAGGCATCATCTGCACTTCAGTTCTGCTATGAGATGCATGAAATACTGCCACCTGGTAATTGTTGGCCCTTTGATGATATTAATTTGCTATGGGTTATGGCAGCTTCTTAAGGAAATTAGATCTGTTGGGTTTTGTGTCTCAGAAGATCTTTAGTTCTGTTAGATCTTCGTGTTTCAGAAGATCTTTGCCCTGAGACTGGAACAATAGTTAGAGTGTAGTCTATTGTGTTGAAATTTCTGTGTGGCATTATGATGCATTACAGTAATTATTAATAAAGTGAAGAATATTCAGGGGAAAAAAAGCTACAAATGCATCCAGCAAGAAAGAACTGGGATGACTAATGTTTTATAAAGACAGAGTGAGAATCTGTGTACCATATAACATCTATGCAGATTTTCCCAGGGTATTCAATATAGAGCCTATGACTTCAGTATTTGCTCTATTTGCAGAATTTCTCATTCTGTTCAAAAAGAATACCTTTCTGTGTGTGAAATACCTCTGGTATATTCTGTAGTCCTGAGATGACTACAAAGTAGTTACAAACAGTTATATTCTGTAACAAAGCACAAGGGTGAATATTTTAAAAATATGTTCATCAGACTAAAGAGAGAGTTTGGAACTGGATGTGGCTGAAGTCACTGCTGGAACTGTGCTTTCAAAAAAAAAAAAAAGTATTCCTTTCACCTGACAGTGTGTTGGGGTTTGGTTCAAAACTTGATGCTGCTGATGCACACAAAATACATAGCAGGAAGAAATCTGATGCTGAGGAAGGAGGAGTGGGAGCAGAGAGCTCTCCTTTTAACTGTGTGTATGAGAGGGGAGGAAAAACCACGAGGGACACTTTTTTTATTGTATGCTTTAAGCATCCCCTTTTCTTTCATAGCCCATGGAGTAGTTCTCTTTCCCTTACTCTCCAGGTTGGTGGCAGGCTGTAGCTGTACAGCCTGTTGTTGTATGAGTTAGTACGGGGGGAATCCCACAGGAGTTTCTGTGGTCTGTGGGGAAAACTTGTTTGGTGCTGCTTTCTGGGTGGTGAATGACAGTACATTTCAGGAGCTTGACAGAGCCAGTGAGGAGGGGAAAATAGGAGCAGTGAGAAGTTTTCCAGCTGGTACTTTGTTAACCTTTTCAGGCATTTGGCTACATACAGATTGAAAGCAGCAGTTGAGTTTCCTTACACAGCAGGTCTGCCTGCAAGGCTGTATAGGTCCCCTTGGTTTCTGTCAGAAAAGAAGTTGCTTTCTTTTGAACTTCTTGGAAACGCTGATAAACGTTGATAAGACAGTTCTACATGGTGACAGTGTAGTTGTTCATTCTGTCAGAGCCAGGGAGAGGTGTGCAAGGCCTCCAATTGCAGAGAAGTTGAACATCACTTCATGTGCACTTAGGAGTCTTGCTGTAAGCTGCTTAGGGCAGGAAAGAAGGGGGTAAACATGATGCCTGCACGTAGAAAACAAAGGAAAATTATTGTATTTGAGATAAAAATGGAGAAACAATAAATAATGGTTGCATCTCTTGATGCCATTTTACAGTCCAGTTCTGAGTACAGGCTTATATTGAATCTTGTTTACTAGTACATTCTGCTGCTGAAGCTGCCCTTGAGATGATCACAGTTTACCCATGGTAGTTTATTATAGCTAATGCTAATGCAGATGTTTTTCTAAAAAGAAATCTCCAATAAGCAAACAACAAAAATACCCAACTGTAGTGTTATGCAGAATTATCTTTTTCATTTGTAGATCAGATTTCTTCAAATTATGATGTGCAAAGCTGCAGTCCTATTTTCACATGAGCTGATTGCCTGACGAGTCTTATCCCTGTCCTGGTTTTGGATGGGACAAAGTTATTTTCTTCCTTGTAACTGTTCAGTGTTGTGTTTTGGATTAAGTATGAGTTTAGTGTTGAAATCACACTGATATTTTTGTTGTTGCTGAGTGGTATTTACAGTAAGTAAAGGACTTTTCAGCCTGTCATCCTCTGGCAGCAAGGAGGCTGGAGAGGCACCAGAAGTTGTGAGGGGACACAGCCCCACAGTTGGTGACCCCAGCTGGCCAAAAAGATATTCCTGATCATACAACATCATGCTCAGTATATCAGTGGAGGGCAAAGCTGGTCAGAGGGTGCTGCTCAGGGACTGGCTGGACATCACTTGGCGAGTGGTGAGCACCTGCCTCGTGCATCACTCGTTTTGTATATTTTAGATTTTTATAATTAATGTCATTATTATTATTTTCTTCCTGTTCTGTTTCATTAAACTGTCTTTACTGCAACTCATGCATTCTCTCACTTTTACTCTTTCAAGTCTTCCCCATCCCACTGTGGAGGGGAGGAGGAAGTGAGGAATTGGATGTGTGGTGCTTAGCTGCTGGCCGGAGTTAAACCACTCTCTCAGACACTTAAATTGAGCAGGGTCAGTCCCTCAGCATCGTAGTTCAGGCATAGCTGAGCTGAAGCTGACATAGATCAGAGTTGTCCACTGTGCAGAGAAAATACATTGTGCTGCAGGATATCTAATGGTTCTTTGGTACAAAAAGAGTCACATCAGGCAGAGGCTCTGCTGAAGGAATTGTAAGTTTAGGACTGCTGTCTTTTAATCTCAAAGTTTAGACTTTGGTGCAAATTCTTCCCTTCAAAATCTTCTCCCCTCTACAAGACAGCCAGTCTGCTCCTCTCAGCTTCTCCAGAAGATGTGTTGGCATGCTTTGAAGGAGAATGACTTTGGTGTGATCACCTTTGGCTTTCTCTGCATCCTTGGATGAGGTTGTGGCCATGAGCCCAGCGGAACAAAGCCTCAGTGGAGATGGTGAACTTTTCCTGCTGGGGCTGTTCCTGTACCAGTTGATATGAAATGTAAAGCTTGAACTTTGAGACTGCAATTCGCAGGGAGTGCTTTGCAGGGAAGGTCAAGCTGATGGATTGTCAGCTTTAGTCAGTCCCACAGGGAATGGCATGGCCTGAAATGTTGAAAGTTCACTTCATGCTGCCTTTGCGCAACTTTTTTTTCCATTTTAATGCCAGAGTTTCTTGCTGCTGTTTGAAAAGATAAGTGGATTTCTTTCAAGTCCTTGTGGCCAAGCTGGCTACATCCCAGAGATTGCCTTGAGGTGTTTGTGGGCTGTGTTGTCAGTCCAGTATTTCATGTCAGTCAATGCCTGTTAAATTTACTCTTGGACTTAGACTTAATTGTAGTCATTGGTGTTGCTTCCAAGGCTAGACTTGCTTGCCTGTTAAAGGAAACAGCTTTTGCCATGTGTATTTTTAAATTATTGGTTCTAATAATGAAACTTGGGATAGTTTATACTTACTAAATTACCTCCTTAAACTAGACTTAGATTGTTTTTTGGGATCTCAGATGCTCTCACCTCCACTGTCAGTCTCCCTTGTCTTTGTTTCCAGTCCTCAGATTGCTTTTCCTTATTCATTAACAATCCTTCCTTTGCTTGGGGTTGTTCACATTTGTCAGAGATTTCACTGCACCAATGTTCGGAAAAAAAAACAGTTTCTCTTCTTGGTGAAGAAGAGTTTGCAAATCCTGGATAAAGCTGTATAAGAAAATATTTTGTATCATTAGTAAACAGGGCAAGGCAGAGAGTTGATAGTTTCATTTTCTCTAGAGAAGATGGATTTTTTGATGCTCTTTGATGTGAGTGGGAAGAGGAAGGGAATTTATGTAGTGTGCCAATCTTCTGATTTTAAAATCAATGGTTTTGCCTCTTCCCTTTCTCCCATAACTACTCAGACTTAATTACATTCTTCAGTTGGGAACATAGGATTTATTTGCATTATCAGTTATAATTAAAGAAAAGTCCATGGTAATTACTCTCTAATATGCATTATCATTATATGCAAATGTTGAATTCTTGCAGACAGCCTTATAGAGCCAATTTAAAAAATGATCTGTTAAAGATTAGATTCTTCAGACTTTTTCCATTCCACAAATAAGAATCACTTTGGCACTATTTTTGTTAAAGATGAGATGGCTGAGCTTGAGGAGACAAGTTGTCATTTATAATACATGTTCTGTTTTCCTCATACTTTAGTTTTCATCACTGCTGTGTGTTCCTTTTGCAAAGCTGCAGTAAAACTTTAGAGCAGAGTTTTTATTAGCTTAAGAGGATTAACATTTACTAGGACCACAACCCAACATCCTTTATGCTAGCTACACAGAGGTGCCACCTGCAATAAAAAGCACTTTTTTGAAATAGTGACCATGTATGTAGTCAGCTTGAATTAAGTATCTTGTGGTTTCAGTGGGGATTACACGAAGATGATGCTCTTGGTGAGAGGGAGATGTCAAATTAAACAGCAGGAAGCCCCGAGACAGCGCTGCTGGCTGGAGCCTGCTGCCCTCTGCCTGTGCAATTTGGGAAATGTGCTTTGCTTCTCCCTTCAGCATTTAACCTGGCACTGCAAAACTCGCTTCTTTCCCTTGGGGATATCTTAGGAATTCCCTCCCAATAGAAGAGCTTCTTTGCAGAACTTTTTACCATCCCAGCTTTTAGGGTGACCTGTATTGTTACCGTTTGCTAATCATGTGATGAATTATTACTGTTTGCTAATTATGTGATGAAGCTGTGCTTTCTGTGAGGAGAACCATCTTTTGGTTATGATACTCTCCTTCTCTCTCTCTCCAAAGGGGAGGGGGAAAAAAAGGGCAGGTTTGTGCTTGTAGAAGCTGTTAATGGTAGTGCATGTGTGCCATGTTTCCTAAAGGATCATCATACCGGCACTCCCGCTTTTTATTTTATATATGAAGCCTTCTGGGATAACAGGATTTTTCTGGCTCCAGTTATTTTCTGGTTTTTCTGATATCGATCTTTCTGAAGAAGCATGTGGTGTTAAGAGAATTTAAATAAAAAATTAACTGTGTGTCTGGAACTAAAGTAGTAAAGCAAAAAAGATGATTTTAAAAATGATTATTTAAATGGTGGTAGTAATGTCAGGCTTACTTATGATTTGAAGAAATTGATAATGTTTGCATCTGTATCTCATTTTTGCGATGTGTGCAAATCACCATGTGTACAGAGAGGTGTTAGTATGTTTAGGTATGAAGAATGTTGTATAAACAATGTAAAACAAAATTTCCATGTCTGTTTAGTGGAGTCGTGTCACCCTTATGACTGTTTCATCATACAGAAAAAATTTTTTAGAATGATGTTTTGAGAAACAGAGAGAGAGCTTTAAAACAACTTACTGAAAAGAGACCTAAAATCTCTCTTAAATTATTGTCCTAATGACAATAATTTGTAAACTTGTCTATAATGAGTTTGTTGAATGCTTACATTTATGGAAGTAGTGTGTTACTTTAGCAGAATACAGCATTTCCATGAAATGTGATATCAGGCAAAAAAAAAGAAAAATCCAAGAGATGAACAATTCATAGCTTTGAAATGAGAGGCAGAGTAAGTAATGGGCTTGTCTCTGTAATTGATTGAGCCAAAAATGTAGCAGGCTGGTCCCCCCTACCAGGTCCCTTAGGTCCAAAGGAGGATAAAGGCATGTGGATGGTGGGGCTGGGGCAGCTTTGCAGCCCATCAGGCTCCCTCATGCATATCCAGTCTCTTGCATTTCAAATTTCAGAGTAAAATGCAAGCAGTGATTTTCTTTTTTAGAGCATCCCATAAATATTTTAAATGAAATAGAACATTCATTTCATGAATCTTGCATTATTTATTTTAAGCCTGCTATAATAACGAAATCTCAAAGTTTGTGTGGAGGGAAAGGCAAACAGAACCCAGTTTCATATCTATGAACATTACTGTGCAAACTATAATTACAGTTAACACTGGACACTGTTTGATGCTTATCTGGAATTTGCTAGGAAGCTGCTTAAATTCTTTGTGCAAGTTCTCTCTCAGATGCACACTGCAAAGCAGCCGACCAGCAGCACTGAGTAAGGTTTGGTGCAATGTACTGCAATGTGCAATGTGCATTGCCAGCAGAAATACAGGTAATTTTTGGAAGAGGAAAGTGGCAAATCTTGCCAGCAGAGGGAGTCGATGGACACTGATCTGGGACTCCACATCTGTGTGCAGGGGTGCTTGGAGTGGTGTGTGCTCTGCCATGAGCGCAGACAGACTCAAATTTCTGTATGCTTCGGTCTTTTTTGTTAAGTAAATCTTGACAGGGATTTGTTCTTATGGATCAAAAAAGGTGAATAAATGCACCAGTGTTACCACATTTCATTTTTTAAAAAGAGATGAAAGTTAAAATAGTTATCACCTTGTTGCAGACACATCAGACAAGATGACTGCTTTCACCATTTTACTGTAATTTTGATATTATCTAAAGATTTAGCAAAAAAAGGGCTTTTTTTCTTTGTGACTAAGTTCTGTTCACAGAAAATATTTTTAAGCCTTGGTGTCAGAGGGCTGGAGGCAGTCCATCCCCATGGTTCTGAAGCCCTGCTAGGAGGAAAAGGCAAGGAGAGAGGAAGCAGCTACAAAGGACTGATTACAGGGGAGCATTCCCTGGCAGATGAAGAGCTGCTGCACCCAGGGATGCCATCTTTGTGCTTTCCAGACTGTCTGTAAGGGAAGGACAGATTTAAGGTAGTGGCTGCTCAGTGCATTAGGAAGTGCTTTGACCAAAGCAAAAAAAAACAACAAAAAAAGTTCCTGGGACCCAGGGCCTTCTGTCACATCTTACTGATTCCTAACACCTAGATTGAGCATCTCTTGCTTTGAAAGTGGAATCTTTTTCTCTAACTGACCAGTGGCAGGAGACTGTTGTTCCCCATCTGCTGAGCAGAGCTGGCTTTAAATCCACAGCTAGCATCATCTCCACTCCACCATCTGACTGAGAGGGGAGCATGGTCCTCTAATCAGCTGAAAGGCTGGAGTTCCACATTCGTGACTTTGTCTCCTGGGTTGTCTTTTTTTGATGGTGGTGGTGGGTTTTCCTGAGGTGTTTGGAAACAAACTGTCTCATTTCCAAAACAGCCCCAAACTGCTGCTTTGGCATAAGTAAAAGAGTCTTCATTATGTTTTATCAGAAAATATTCCTGTTTATCATTACATAATCCAAACCAGTGGGGTTCTGTGTGCTGGTCACTCAGTCACTGCCAGTCACTGCTGTGGCCTCTGATGGCATGTGTCACTTCAAATCCTGTGGTGCAGTCTCAGGGCACGCTGTGTGGTCTCATTACAGTGAACCAGTGTAAGGAATCAGTCTGAGGCAGGAGACTGCAATGTGTGACAGTGACAGAGCCCCCTCCAAGGCAGTTTTGGAAGCTGGTTCATACTTGGAGAGGATTTAAAACAGTTCCAGCTTTCTCTGTTTCCTTTTTCAAACATGGAGCAAACTTGGGGTTTCAGTTTTGTCTTCACACCAGATGTTTAGTTCAGAAATGTCCAGGTGCATTTTCTGCTGGTGTTGCTTCAACAAGCTTAAAGTGGAGGAGTAGGAACGTTTCATTTAAGCACCATCCAAAAGATGCTGAAAAAAGAGCACTTGACTAAATGTGAAATGAATAGATGTTCCCCAAAAGCTCTTTGTAAAGCACAAAATAAAACACAGCTGCCTTCCCTGAAAACTTGTTTCTTGCACCCTGCATAGAGCAAAGGAAGTTTCTGCATCGTCAGGGATTTGCAGCAGGTTCACCAGTGCTCTAATGTTGAGTATATATTCTGGAGCATAAAGGTATGAAGGGAAACTTATTTTTGATCTCTTACAAAATCAAAGCCTTCTTTTATGACACCTGTTTAATAATCTAACATAGCAGAGGAGTATGGGAAACAGCTCTTAACTTTGAAAAACAACTTGGGAAAATTCTGTGAAGAGGATTTATATGGTGACAAATGTAACAATCCACTGAATTGCTTTTTCTCCTGATGTGAACTCTTATAGCTGTCCAATAGAGACATGGTATAAAACACCAAAAAAAAAAAGTGTGCTTTCAGTTTTTTGGGGAAAAAAAGCATTTGTGACTAAGTTTAAAAAGTAATGAGAGACTTATTTTTTTAGTATAAAAAAATTTACAAGAGGTTCTTTTACTTTTTTTTTTTCCATTTTGGGTTTTTTTTTGGTTTAAAGTTTCTAATTGGATCGTGTTGAGTTTCTTATTTGGTCTTACTGAGCTGATTCATTATTGACTTAAATCATATGTTCTCTCCACTCACAAATGATACACCACATGGTTCAGAAGCAATTGGAGAAAGAAAGGAAAGACAGAATTGTGGATTTTGTCACCGATGCCAGGGAGATATTTTACATATTATATGTAAAATATAATATAATAATGTACACATGAAGAATGGAACAAAAAGAACAATGGTTGTAAAAGTAAAACCAAGAACAACCAAGCCCCAGACCTTTTTGCAGTATTAAAACCCCTGACAAACAACAGAACAAAACCAAACTAGAGCAGTTTTGTAGAATACAGTAGCCTTTTGTGAAGAGTATATGATGTGGGTCTTCTGCATAGTTATAATTCCTAGATCCCACTGATCAAAGACAAGACCTTTCCTTGTTAACAAAATGATTCATTAGCTTCTTCAGAAGATGACTTCCTGTGTCTAACACCACTCTGTGCTGAGATTTTGTAATGTGCATCATATTGTATTTTCCCTTGCATTGGTCTTGTAACTTTTAATTGAGGCTGTCTTTTATTACACTGGTTCATACTGCCATTTCACCCTAACTCATTTCCTTACAATTAGGTGTGCCCCGTCCCTGAAATGCAATTTTCTTTGAGCTGGTAAACGCACAACACAAATTTTACGTGATTATTTTCATGGGAAATAATTTTTGTATTTGATAAAAGCTAGGATCAGAAAATGGTGCACCCAATGCTGAGTTTTGCAGTACTTGAAGCACTTAAGGCAAGTTTACTGCAGCTGGGGCAGAATTGGCATGGATTAAAACTAGGAGAAAATTATCTGTGAGAGACTTGAAGGTGGGTCGTGGGTGTCTCACACTCACCACTTAGTGTTTTGTCAGTCCCTGCCTGTGCAACCAAACTGAAATGAGCTTGTTGATCTTGACAGAGAATTAAACAGAGAGGAGGCAGTGTGATAGAACTGATCATTCAAATCCATTGCTGATGGCAGAGTTCCCTTCCAGAGCCAAAGAGAAGGCTGCTCCCAGATCTGTGTTGTCTGGGGAGCCAAGTGAAGGTGAGCTACACACCAGCCATAGCTCAGTGCCTTTCTGCAGGGCCTCATTCTTCATCCTGATTAATGTATGACTGCACTTAGTGGATTTGGAGAATCAAGAAAGAGCCTGCTCACCAAAGTGTGGTTTTAAATAAAAGGCAAACATTACAATGATGGCAGTATTTTTTGAGTGAACAAAAAATAGCTTTTTGTTAATCAGCCATCATATATGGTTATACTTAGTGTACTGTTCAAATAGAACCATGATGGGGGTATTGGGGGATGTGCTATTATTTATTTCCATGCTGAAGCTTAAGGTATTCAGTTACTTATGATTTGTTTCTGGTATCTGGGCATAAGTTTCCAAGCAGCTTTACGCAAAGGGTGTCAGGTTGCCTCTTAATTAGTATTGAACCTTCTGGGAAAGGACTGCTGACTCACTATATAACTCACTCTGCAACTTCTTTGTCATTTGTCATACGCCACTAAGCAACTCTTAGGTATTAGAAACCATCCATCAGTACCTCCCTCAGCTGGATCCAAACTGACAGCTTACAAATGAAAGCCTCCCAAAATCAAAGTCAATCTTCCAAGCGATTCAGTCCCTTAAAACAACATTTCAGGTGGAATAAACTGAATATTAATAGCACTGATAAGAAGACGAACCTCTGCCGTTTTCTTCATTTATTCTCAGAGGGAGTGGGTAGTATTCTCCTGGTTTGCAGCTCTCTGTGGGGTTGAACTCCAGACAGCATAGGCATTTCAAATTGGTTCCACCCCCCTTCCCATTCCTCTTTGGCTTAAAGAGCTTAAAGAGAACAAAGGCCTTTAGGGACTGAATCCTGCCAAGGACTGGATTCACAACCCCAAATTCTGAATAAGCAATCTGTTGTGTCTCTGATCATATCAGTGCTGAAGCTTTTTGTATTATAGCTGTAGTTCAGAAACTCAACCCTTTAAGGGAAAATATCAGGGAATATGTTTATTCGTATAGGCTTCCAGATGTTACATCAAAGATTAGGGCCAGTAGTTCCTATGAAAACAAGTGAAGAGGAACTTGAGTTTACCTCTTCTCAGACCTTAAAAGGATATCTGCAATATAGGATTTGTTTCCAGGCTTTATATGGGAAAGGGCGGGGGGGTGGTGTGGAAATCAATATTCATTGTTGCTAGGGGACCCAGATACTTTATTTAAATGGGTTTGTATTTTGCAGTTGAGATTTATATGTGCTTATCAGAGAAGGGGAAAATGGACTAGGAAAGAACACACAAACTGAATATAAACGAAGTATTTCAAAATTTATGAAAACTACTTACTTTTTCCTCATTATTTGTGGTGATAACATCTGGTAGTAGTAAATTCATTATTTTCAGGATTCCAAGTAGTCTTTCTAATACCTGCACCACCTCTGCGCAAAAGGCAGGGAAAAGATTTGTCCGTACCTCAGATGCAGACACATCTCAAATCTGTCAATTTAAAATGCCTGGGAGGAGGCCAGTGGGAAGTGCAGCATCATGCATCCAGCAAAAGGCTGTTACAGCTGTGTCACTTGGAGATTGCCCAAGTGAAGAGCCCTTGGTCATCACCTTTTCATAGATGTACAAACTTAAAATGCAAAGCCTGAAATGAACATGTTAGTGGAAAAAGTGCTGCCTCTCTGAGTGGGAAGTGTATAAGTGTGGATTATTATTTTTAGATGAGTCTTTTTGTTACACTTGTTTTGAAAAAAAACCAGAACATCCTTACTGAAGCCTCATGTGAAAATGACAGTAGCTGTAGGCTCATCTTCGTGTTAGTAAGATGTGAATTGACATAAATGAAACACTTCTTTCAGGAGTATGCTATGCTTCTAATTAAAAAAAAATCAAGGTGCAGACATGTTGTTACATGAGGGAGTGCAGTGGACCCCTGTGTTTTGACCAACTTAAGGAACATGCTTCCTCTTTTGAAGGCTTTGCATATCCAAATGAAAGCAAGCATAGATTTATTTATTTTTTTTTATGCTCTTTTTGTTTATGATACACTAAAAGCGTGTATCTTGACTTCCTGTAGCCTCACCCATTTCTCCCAGTGTGTTTGGGATTACTACAGGAGCCAGCATCCTTGTTGCTGGATCACGGCACCGGCAGAGCTCTCTCTCCTGGAGCTCAACCAGCAGTAGCAGTTGCTGTGTGACCGTGAGTCTCTTGGTTGCATTTGCTCTCAGTAGTGCTTCTGTCCCCCCAAGAGGAACTTCACCATTCACCTGACTGTGAATATCTGGTTTCTTTGTTAACAGACTGCACCATTAGGGTTCTCCTCTGTGACCTGGAAGGTGAGCCCCAGGTACAGTTTGCATAAGCAGCTTGAAGCCCCAGTTGTGGCCAAGTAGAGGATGAATCTTTAATGCCTTCTCCTTGAGCTGCACTGCGTTTTCATGCATCACAGGAAGTGCTGCATTCAATCTTTATTTAGATTTTCCTACCAGGTACCAAATGAGCTGATGGCAAAATCTGCAGTTACTTCATATTTTTAAATGATGGAGATAGATGGCTGTAATCTTCTGTCATTTGACATGATTTTTACCCCTATGTTTTTGTGCCTTGGCACAAATGATGGGAATTCAGATGGTAATGAGGTGGCATCCAGATGCACGGCACAAACACGCGTATGCACAAAATATTGATTTAAATATGTCCTGACAAGCTGGTCAGGCAGCAATCTGAAGCAAAGGAAACTTCTGAAGTGAAAGAGAAATAATGACAATAATGAAGAGGCAGAACATTGATTTTAATATGTAGCAGCAGCATGGAAATCTGGGTCTGATGAATCAGAAGGGGGAAGCTGGCACAGGAGCACACTGTGATTTGTTGCATACATTTGTTTCCATTTTTATCCATTAGCAGCACTGTGAGCATTCAGATGTGGAGGAGAGATTGGGAACAGGGGGAGGGGAACTTGGGCTGTTAAAACTTTGATAGGTGGTGAATTTATATCAGCTAGCTTTCTAATTTCCTGTTAAAATGTCCAGGCCCCTTTCCCCTCGCCTTACTTTAAAATAAATAAATAAAATGCACAGTTACCATCCCGTTTCTGCATCCCAGGCAGCAGCTTGGGAGTATTTCCATCACCTCAACAGTTTTATGGACCTTTCCAGTAAGGCAGCAGGCCTTGGAAGTTGGTGCAGTACCATTAGCATATGCCTCTGCAAAATATTTCATCATTTTGTGACTCCCTTTTGATCAATTAAGTTTATGTAGCTCTTTCAAAGTAAGTTCATACAGAAAATCTGTACACGGCAATCTCTTTGTGGTATCAAGTTTATTTTCGTTGTTGAAGTGCAGCAGCTGGTGTGATGCAAATCAAAATGTGTGTTGGGAAAAATAGTAAGAACATTGGGAGACAGGGCATTGGGGGGAAAAAAGTAAATGCTTTACAATTGCTGTATGAGACGATTTTCATAAAGCCTGGACACATGAACAAGTATAAAGAAATTCAAGTGTACATTGATTGCCACTTTATTTCTCTGGCTGTGAACACACTGATCTTTGGTATCTTTACGTGGAACCTGTTTGTGCTCACCCAGGTAGAGTTTGACATTCTGTTTGAATGGAAAGTTAGTGACATGCTATGAAAAACACTAATATGTGCACTTAAAAAGAGGAGAGGGGAAAAAAAGGACAAGTTTTGAGGAAACAAGAAATAAAGAAGTTTTGGCTATGATTTTCTCCTTGATTTAGTGCTGGTGGCTATAAAATTTCAGTAACGAAATAAATATTGAATAAGCATTAAAGAGTGAGAAGGATTTCAGGTTTGAAGGTAATGTGAACATAGTTAATAAACAGTATAGATTTGTAAATAATGAACTCTGTCACAGTTTGGGATATAATACAAAATTAATGGAAGAAATACTATTGCTCAATGCAGCTCTGCAGGATGTTTTTGCATCTTTTAAAACATTTGGTATATTTTAAATGCTCATGATCTAAAAAGGGAAAGTAGCTCAAAATGAGTTGGTTGAGAAACACCCCCAGGAGTTGACTCAGGGATAAAGACAGCAGTAGTGATTTAAAGCCCTTGTTAACTGTTGATAAAATTAGCAGATGAAATTAGATGAGGAGACCTACATGGTAATAAGAATGGAGATGTCTTTAACTAGTCTTTAAAACAACTAGGAATGTGTAATACACAGAATGGTATCATATGACTTGGCAAGTAAATGTGTCTCTGGGGAAATAATCCAAGATATGGTGATACACTATGAATGAAAAGCTGGGAAAGCAGCAGTGCTTAGAGGGCCCAGCACATGGGAAGAAACAGCAGTTAGGTTTGCTAATCATTAATAGCAGCAACACTTGCAAAAGTGAGTAACTAATGCTGTACTAAGAAAGGTCATGTCCCAGGCATAGGAAAATAACTGCACTTTACTTATTCAGGTGTCTGTTGGACTGTACCAAGGCTGTTAAATGTAATTATGGCTGCTTCTCATATTAAAACACAGGAGTGAACAGAAAGGGTTCAGTAAAAAGCAGCAGATGGATTTCATTTGACTTCTTGTAAAAGTTAAAAATTTGTGTGTATAGAATATTTGGGTACAATGATTATTAGAAGAACCCAGATATCTATGGAGAGAGGAAGGTTGTAAGGGGAGATTTGAAAGGTCACAATTGTTACAGAAAACTAAAGGGAAAAATAAAATTATTGTTAAGAAATTTTCACTGATACTTACTGAGTCATGTGAAACATGCTCAAAAAAAGGATTTTTGACTGTGTGACATGATGAAGCAAGGTATCAGCTTTCAAAGCAGTGTGGATAGCAGGGGTGTGCTGTGGCTGGTACTGCCCATGTGTGGGCAGCTGGTTGAGACATTCAGGTGAGTCCAAGCTGGAGCTCTTCTCAAGACCCTAAAGCCAGTCTGAGACCTTTGAACTCGTCAGGAATTCAAGATGAGGTTGGTTGTGCTTTTAAAGAAGATGGGCAAGTTCAAAATTACTACTTGGTTAATGAGGATGTAATACAGAACTTGAAGTCTGGTGTTTATTGATAAGCTCTAATTTCATACCTGACAGTGCAGAAGAAATGCATGACAGGGTTTTTGTATCAAAATGTTGGCGTATTAGAAAACTAATTAAAACAGGGATTTGTTACTAGTTGATAATTTATAAGTGATACATCCACAATAATACAGGAAGACCAGTGCTTTTTTTTTCAGTTACACTTTTAATTTTGCAAGGATAACGTTTGCTTTGCTGATTGGCATATTTTAGTTTTATATTGGGCTGTTCTGGAACACATCTAGTTGTCCCCCGTTTTTTATTGATCATTTCTGTCATGCCATGTTTACCTCAGGAGATTGTAGGATTTCCATGATTTAAAAAAAAAAAAAAAAAAAAAAAAAAAAAGGAAAAAAAGAAAGGAGAAGAGGGGAAACAAAGCTTTCAAGTGTTGTTACAGATTTTCAAGTGTTAATGTTACCTGGCTGAGCTACTTTTTTGAAGAGTATTTTAGAAAAAACTGTTAAAAGTGTGATGAATAGCAATGAGACACCACTAGAGCATTAATGATCCATGGAGGAATAACACTGAAACAAGCTTGAGGCTATCAACCTTTCACTTTTGAGGCTTACATTACAAATATTTCAACCCTATGCCTAGGAACCTTTCCTTTATTTGTTTTGGTGACTTGGGAGGAAAGCATGGTGATAATTTCCTGAGTCTTACATGCTATATGTATATATGTATAACATGTATGAATTTTCCTGATGTAAGTAACATGCTTTGTGTTACTTTGCTCATGTGTGTTTTCTGCCTGTTGCTGTGGATCCTGTCCCTTCTTTTACAGCAGAAGGGAGAGGATGTGTGTGGCTGAGGACAGTGCACAAAAAGGTTTCCCTGCTTTTGAAATGTCAGTGTTTTTAGAATGTGGAGTAATTGTGGTGTGTAATGGGGCACTTTTTCTAACACATTGAGAATTCTGATTATAAAAAAGGATTTTATATTAGTGTTAATTATATATTTGATAAAACATTATGTTTATCTATGTATAGGTAGTTCTGTCTTTTAATACCATTTTATTTGTACAACATTTCATGTGCAAACCTGGTGATCATTTTAAGGATGGAAATAGCCTGGAAACTCTTCCAGTTCATTATTTAATTGTGTCCATTCTCTTAGTCAAAGAAGTAGTCATAGACAGTAGGAGGCCATAAAAATCTTGTATCTTGCTTCATTTGCTTTCTAAGACAAGAGAGGACACGTAAGATGTGTGAGCAGGTTGTCACACCCAGCCTTGTTCCTGTTGCAGCAGGCCCAATAACTGATATTTTGCAAAAATGCATATTCCAGAAAGGCAGATAGGCTCTTCTGAGATCCATATCGGTAGTTTTATCTGTTAGTAGATCTTCCAATCAGCAAGTGATCGGTTTGAATTTTAACATTTGTTTGTCAAGTGATGTAGAAGCTCTTGAGCACCTAATGTGTCCTTGTCATGACAGCTCTTAGACACTGTCTAATCAGGTCACTGTCCTGACTCTCCTAATCTGATACTATACCGACTCTGGCACTGCACAAGACTTTTTCACTGGTCAAACCACTCTTGGTGCTCTTCTCTGCACCCTGTCTGGTTTTTCAACCTTTTAAAAACAAATGTAAAGCAAACAAATCCCATCATACATGGCAGAGCTGAATATCGGCTTCTAGTATAGGTCTCTGTACACAAGGCAGGTACTGATCTTTTCTAGTCTTGTTCTCAGCCTGCCCCCATTTATACAAGCAATGATTGCACTAAACCTGTTGCTGCCATTGCAAGTCATTGGCTTACCTTGAAATTACCTGCTCAGTCATTTTTATAGTCATGTTCTGGGATACACTCCCTGGTACTGCCAGTACCAGTTCTGCTTCTGGGATGGAATAGTCCGTGTGGCCTGGGAAAGTGCAATGGTTGGTGCCAGCTGACTGGCAGCTGCTCAAGCTTCAGGAAAGCATCCAGTGTGCACCCAATTTCAGTATAGAAATCCATTCTGTTCTGGTAAAGCAGCTGCTGCCATGTCTTCCTGCAGCTCGGGCATGGTAGGAATACAATTGTATCAATGAATCAGCATTTCCCTCCATCTTGCAAAGGCTTGAAGCTATTGCCAGTCAAAACTGCTTGTGGCATCCTTTCTTTTTGCTGCATCTCTAGAGCTATAAAATTCCATTGCCATCCTGTTTCACCGTATTTTGAACAAAGACTTGCACGTAAAAACTTGGAGAGTTAATTCCTAAAAAAATCTGTTGTAGTAGATTAAATGACTTTACATTATATTCTAGACTTATACCTCCAAATACACATTTTATTTTTTAGTGTGATATTCCAATGGCTGCTTAATAGGTTGATAAGAATAGGGGAACAAAGCACTATAGTTAGAGAAAGGTATAGTTATTCTACTTTTGTTCAAGTGGTTTTAGCAGAATCATAATTTTTTTTTTTTAAATGAGAATAGAAGTAGCTATTTTCTGCTAAGTGTAAGAGAGAGTCTCCACTTCCAGTATGGTAATTTTGAGGGAATGCTTAGCTTTGTTTTGTTAGAGACTGATGTAGCAGTTGGAAGGTCATCATTTTAATTAATTAAAAAACCCTCTACGAAGTACAAAGCCTTACAGAAATTGTAATTACAGGAGTCTTTAACTGAGTAGTGCAGCATGTGGAAGCTACTTGTAAGACAGAGTCATCGTTTAGTTTTGAGATTACATTAAATCCCAAAGCCTGTAATTACATGCATGTTGCTGGCAGGAGCCCATGCTGGGCTGATTGTGTTCAATGAATGGGATTGTTACTTGCTGTTCTCTCTGAGAGACCTACAAGCATCCTGGAAGACACAGCACCTGCTACTTTCACTGCTGCTTCTGCTGGGAGGGCAGACAGACTACCTAGGATTTGGTTTATTTCATTATATTTTGACTGATTTCAGGTTCTTTACTAACTGTCAGTTCAGAAGATGCAAGGACAAATTATTAGTAATGCTTCAGAAAGTGAACACTCTCTTCTGTCATTGTAAACTAAACCAAAGAAAAGGGTCCAGCCACATGTGCGTACTAGAAGTGCAGCAATACCCGATTCATGAGCTCTTGGTTTTGTGAAGAGACTTGATGTAAGGTGCACGTGGGTTGAGGCAATCCTGAGCACAAGTGCAGGCCAGGCAGAGAAAGGACTGAGATCAGCCCTGCTGAGGAGGACTTGGGCGTGCTGGTTGATGAGAAGCTCAACATGACCCAGCAACGTGAGCTCGCAGCACAGAGGGGCAACCACATCCTGGGCTGCATCCAAAGCAGTGGGGCCAGCAGGGCAAGGAGGGGGTTCTGCCCCTCTGCTCTGCTCTGGTGAGACTCTGTGTGGAGTAGAGACTCTACTGCACTCAGCTCTGGGGCCCTCAATGTAAGAAGTGACATTACAGCCCTGCTGGAGCAAGTCCGGAGGCCCATAAACATAGTCCGAGGTCTGGAGCACCTCTTCTGTGAAGACAGGCTGAGAGACCTGGAGAGAGCTTCAGGGAGACCTTAGAGCACCTTCCAGTAATTGAAGGGAGCTTAAAAAAAAGAGAGGTGGCAAGTTTTTATCATGGACAGATAGTGATGGGATAAGGGAACATTTTTAAGCTAAAAGAGGAGGGATTTAGGTTAGATGTTAGGGAGGAATTTGTTATGGCGAGACCGGTGAGATGCTGGAACGGGATGCGCAGAAAAGTTTTGGATGCCTCATCTCTTGGAAGTGTTCAAGGCCAGGTTGGAGGGACTGTGAGCAACCTGGTCTGGTGGGTGGCAGGCAGATTGAAACTAGATGATCTTTAAGGCCTGTGCCAACCCAAATCATGCAAAGATGATGATTTGTTTCTGAAACCTCAATTAGTTGTGATTATGCTTGAAGTTACTTTTGAGAGACTGCAACGTACTTGTGCTGCTAAAGTTTCTAATTTTCATAGTGTATGCAGCATCTTCATATTTTCCACATCTTTTAAGTCCATAATTATTTTGAAACAAATATTTGTGGCTAAGAAAGGGTGGAAAAAGCTGACCAGTGAGTTTGCCAGTAGCTGAAATGAAGTTAAGAATGAAAAGTCAGAGTTGTACACAAAGGTTTTTTTAAGCTCTTTCTTTGGTAAGAAACATCTCTTAACCTTTGTCTATCAACACAATTTTGCTGAAAAGGACAGGTTTAATTTTTGCCAACAATTGAAACAGACTGGTAAGATAAAGATTTTTTTGTAAAGCTCTGGTGTGGGATTCTTGTAAAGGGTAATGTAGGCAGTGCTGTTCCTTATGTTGTGCTAAAGGGTAATGTGCAGTGGAGAGTATTTTCGTGTAGAAAAGATGTATGTATTCTCTCTCCTTTAATACTGCATTATAAATTTTTAAAAATCTATCGTTAAATCAGACTTTAAAAAAGTAAATTAAAAGGTGAGTCTGCTGTGTTGTAAAACACTTCAACAAAAAGCCATCCCAGGTTGTAGCAATTTTGACTGATTTTATCACCACGTATTTAATACCTACTGATTCAAAAAGGTTAAAATTCCTTGGAGCCAATAAATTAAGATTTTGGGGGTTTTTTTAACCTAGAAGGCCCCTAAATTATTTTTCCTAATCTCTTTCTAGGCAGTGAAGCTAAAATAATTGCATGGTGCCATACAGCAGTGTTTTGGCATCAACTCAGATCTTTAACAGATGTATTCTTGTCATCTGTTAACCACTTTCAACACACACATGTCCTTGCTTTTCAACATGCTGCATCTCATACGTGACATGTTCTCCAGTGAGGATCTTCTGAAGCCAGAGCAGCTTTTATGACTCCTAATGACCTGAAAAGCATTCTGCTGCAATGTCTGCGTGAAATTACCCATCAATGTTGCAGAGGTGGTTAATAAAGCTAGAAAATAGCTGCTGTAGTTGATTTAATAAAAATGTAAATTTACAAGATCCTCCAAATTATGCAAAGCTGACAAGTTGTCTGTTTTGATAATCTGGGCACTGGGGAATAACAGGGTGTCTTTATTTCGCTTGCCTTTTTATTCCTTCTCCCTGTAGTGAAGGGGAGTCTTCATAATAGAGCAGTATTTATTGCAAAATGCTGGGCTGACTGAGCCTGCTGCTGAATGGGAATACAGCTCTTCTCTTTGGAATGAAAAATTTTGTTCAGATAGAGATTCCTCGTATTGATACGAGGTTGTATCAAATACTACAGTGGAAATGTTTTAGTTTTCAAAGTAGAAGTATCGATATAACAATTCTTTATTTTCAGAGCTAAATTAAGTCTCTTTGTTCCTTAAAAATCTGGCTTTGCATTTGACTGATGTGGTAGATGCCAGCAGTAACTTGTAAAATGATGAAACAAAACACTGACTTGTACAAAATCCTTATGCGTTCAGATTTCATAATATTTCATTTCAATTTCCTCACACAGGTAAATCCAGCAGATATCACTGTGTCTTCCTGACACATGAAGCACTTGATACCTGCATGTCTTTCTCATTGCCCCAGTGTTTTACTGATACTGTTGTTTGGCTGCATCGCTGTCCTCACTGAACCCCATGGGTTGGCTTTCTTTAAAGTCTGTGGTGGACTTTGCTGTGACCAAGTGAGTTCTCCATGGTGCATCTGCTTCAGTGTGGTCACACACAAACTTAGGCCATAAAGAAAAACAGGAGCATGCAACATCCCAAACCAATTACAGCAGCTCCTGTGGACAAATCCCTGACAAGTGAAAGAGGGGAGGGTGTGTAGCTGGTTTTAAGGTGGTGTTCAGTCACTGTGTGAAAGGAAATGTTTGGTATGTGAATGGAATTTTACCTAGGGTGTCTTCTGGGTGTGTATATTCCTGTGAAACAGAAGGGTTTTCTGCATAAGAAATTCATTTTTTTGCAAACTCTGTTTTTTTTCCCCCCAAAGACAATTTCATATTTTGGAGAATTCGTATTCTTCATTGAATACTGGTTCTTCACAGAATTTTCCTCATTGTAACTAAATGTCACACTGTATAAAGATTGTAATCTTGAATTTAATTTAGAAAAATTTCATTACTTTTTTTTTTTTTTTATCCTACAGAAAAGTGTAATAGGTAGTAGCATTTTTTGATTCATTTACTTCAGCTAATGTGATCTGATAAGATTAACCAGAAGTTTGTGTTAAATAGGATACATATATTACACTGCCTGTCTTATCATATGAAAATATAAGCTTCTTTCATCTAGTGACCTTCTAGTGAGTACTTATGAATAAAAATTCCGTTGATAAAGTATTTGTGTGCTATATATATATTCAAGATTTATAAATAATCTTTCAAACTCTTGAAAAAAGGTGTGAGTGCAGCAATAAAAGTGATGCAAATTTATGTTGCTGCCCAAAAGGATCACAATGAAAAAAGATTTTTACAGATGAGTCCAGACAAAATTTTAACAAAATATGTAGCTCTGTTAATTAATAAGGAAGAAATATAATTACTAGAGTTTTAGCTGTGTTATATAGACTATAAATATTTTTAGTATGTCTGAAGGGTTTTGATCTCTTAATATTATATTAGGTACCCTTTTGTTCTTACCTTTTCCTCCATTTTTCCTCCTGAAAGCAGCTGAGTCCAGCTGCAGAGTTGAATGACTGACACTTCAGAAAATGATGGCTGTCTTTTGGAATGTTGAATCATTTAAAAACCACAAAATAATTAATTTTGTTATATATATATATATATATAAACACATGGGGTATAATTAAGTTAATTTCAGGAGTAGGACTTTGGATAGGAACAGTTCTGTTAATCCTCACGATTGTTGTCCTGAAAGAAGGTGATTAAATCATGTCTGTCATGAGTGAATATTTTAGAAATTGTTCCAATAACTGGATCTTTTCTAGACCTAGCAAAAATGAGGAAAAAATATGCAGTACATACTGTAGATCATTATGTCCCATGCTGTATTTGAAGTATGAATTCTTTGTCTTCTTAAACCTTTTTGAGAAATTCAAATCCATACATGACCTCCCTTGGCAAGGACAGAAAAATTGTCTGAAGAAACATAAGCAAAAAATTATCCTATTGACTTGGTTGGAAGTGACTATTGTAGTCACTTAAGCTTTTTGGATCAAAGAATGGATATACCCTTTTACTATTACTAAAGCTTTATCTCACCAACTCTGCTGCTGGTTTTGCATATATATCAGTTTCTGTGCAATTGTTACAGTTTTACACATTTCTCTTTAATCCCATTGGGACTCAGCATTTCCCTACCTAAAGGCTTGATTTTTCTGCAGTGTCTGAAGTCTGTCTTTTGCAGCCTCTTAGCTCTGTAAGTGTCCTCTGTTTTGCACCCTTTGCCAAAGGGGCTGAACCAAAGTCATGAAGTCTAGATCACCAAGGCAAGCAGCAAGCACTTCTTCCTCATGGTGTAGATACAACCTCTTGCCATCCTCTGCCCAGCAGAAGTCTTCAATGATGTTAAAATTGCACAAAAGTGGACTCAATTTGAGACCTGCTCACCAAAATCATCTTTTGAAGGGCAGAAGGAGCACTGCAGGCTCACCTGGCACTGATGCTGGCAGGTGGTGGCAAGGTCTATATCGAAAGAGGTGGGAGTGGAGACTTTACTGGTTGGAGAAAACAATGCTGACCCTACAGCTGACTGGAAGAACCCAAGAATAAGTGTTAGGGCAGCTAAACTACCATCTTGCAGTATCTTCTGGTTGCCCATGAGTTAACGGCAAGTGTTTAAACTGGTCTGCCTGGGTCCGGCAAGGTTTCTGGCGTCAAGGGCAGGCATCTGGCAGGTGAAAAGGCAGTGATAAGGATTCTGAATGCCAATCTGCAGAAAGAGAGCAGCAAGTTCAGGCAGCTTCGGCATCTCAAACCTGAAAGAACTGTGAACAGGTCCTGCGTGCTGAGCCATAGGCTTTGGTTTCTGGAACAGCTTTTCTAGGGGAGCAGAGAGAAAAGAAAGCAGATATAGGGTGGTATTTATTGATATTATTGGTGTGAAGTCCTGCTACCTGAGCAGGAAGTGGCAAGAAAGAGTGCTGACTAATTTTTTCATCTAAAAGCATATTGGCAGAGAGGGAGCCACTTTAAGGGAGAACAAAACCACACAACTCCTCTCCCTTTTCCTCTCTATATAATAGTCCCAAGATTTTCTGTTTTCCTTCTGGACTACTGAATTACACTGACATAAACCTCTACCTTCATCCCCTCTTTGTGCACACTGTCCATCCTTGGCCAGAAGTCTGCGGTTACAAGGATGGAGCCATCAGTTCACGCCTTCAGGTGCATCTGCTGTTCCACTGGTTGGGTTTTACGGCTCTCTGGTGCAAGAGCAGCTACAAGAAGTAATAACAAGGTTGGTGAACAGATGACTCGATTACCCCTATCTGGTTTTAACGACAATGAAATAAAATCAATTTTCACCAGGTCTGTCTAGGCAGTTGCAACGGTGCTGATGGAGTGTTCCACCTCACCCTTGGAAATATGGCTGTTACTCTAACCAATAAAACAAAAATAAGAAAAACAATCACTGTAATAGTAGTTAGAGTTGGACAATGGGAAGCACAGAGCTGCTGGTGCAGTGAAGAGCAGTCAGGGAGAGAGAAATGTCTCAGAGTGTGAAAGCTGTCCATGCTTCCTCCTGGCTTTCTGTAGCTGGTGGTAGATGTGCACCAAGATACTGGACCAGAACATTAAATAAAGTGATGAATGAAAGATGACAGAAGATACACTAAGCAATTTTGTAATCAAAGCACTTAAATGGGACAGAATATATGAAGACAGTTTTAAATATATCACTCAAATGAAGCATAAATCTTGAGAAAGAAATAATTATCTGTTGTCTTAAAGGAGAGTATCTGGTGCAGGACTTGGGGTTTGTGCATAGATTTGATGTGAAAAACTCTGTATGGAATAATTTGGTTTGCTTGCTTTGTTTTTAGAATGGGTATGGGGTTTTGTTCATAAAGTATGGAACTCTAGTTTAAATTGTATACTCTACTTCATAATTTTCTGAATGAATTGTAAAAGCAGGTTAATTTGCTTTTTGAATAGGCATGAGAGGGCATAAAACTCCTCGTGACCTGAAGAAATCTTACAAATGGTGCAATGTTTGGCCAGTTCACCTGCTCTAAAATCTGCTCTCTTCTCCCTTTAGTGAAGGCAGAGAACTCGATTCGCTGTGTGTTTTCTACTCAGCATCATTTTATTTTGGTGTGATCAAATGCCTGGTGGTCCTGCCCACACAACAATCCATCAATTCCCTGCACTCTCTCCCTCCCCCTGTGGTCTGGGCTTCATCGGCTGTAATATACTTGTCTACAATTGTCAGAAAGCTTTCCTGGTTATCAAATCAGGCTTTTTCTTTTTTCTTCCATATAGATCAGTAGGATTAAACCTTTAATGTGCTTTGATTAGAATATTTCCGTTCGAAATGGGCTCCTTCTCTCTCAGAAGTAGGATTCCTGGTGGTTTTGCCCTATTTATCCAGAGCAAGCAGTAAGGGAAACGGTAGATAGGAGGAAGGAGGAGAAAAATCACCATGTCTTGTTGAAATGTGGGGCCCTTTGCCTGGCACAGCAGCCATCCCTCCCTGCAGGGTCAGGGAATACGAGAGGCTGGGGGATGTGTCCCTCTCAATATCCGCGTCTGTGTGTGCAGCAGGATGCTTTCTAGCTTGTAAAGAAATACGGCTTCTCAAGCCCTTCATTCCTCATGCAGGTGGTGGTGGCGGCGGTAGTAGTGAATGACACAGCTTTGCCGGATGACACGGAGCTGATCTCTGCATCAGCCAAGAGGAATTAAGCTTTGTCACTCCCCGCCGGGGCTACCTTTTGCCTGGTATGTGCGGGAGGAGGAATTCACAGGCTGCTGCTGCATTCACCCGAGCAGAGCCCCGAGCGTGCTTTGCCAGGGGAGGCAGGCAGCCAGAATGATAGCTGTCTCTTTTAAATGCCGCTGTCAGATCCTGAGGAGACTTGCTAAAGGTAACGTGCTTTCCTTCTTACTCATCCACGGGCTCCGCTGCGTCCTTCCAGAGACACAGCCTGGTGTTTTTACTTTTAAATATGATTGTCCTTTCCATGTACTGTCAGGCAACAAAGAGCTCCTCATACAGGAGGGTGTAGGGGCTCTTTCAATTAACATTCCTACATGTCCCAGGCTGTGCTCCTGCTAGGAAGGTAGATTGCCGGGTTTTCTCTCTCCCTCTCTCTCTTTTTTTTTTAGTTATTGCTAAAAGGAGGATTATTTCCTAAGTGAAAGTGCTAAAGTTATTGTGGGGTGTTATTGTTTTCTATTTCTGCTAAGTGCTCAGAGGCATCCCTCCTGAGTCAGTGCACGCTCTGCTTTACTGGGAACAAGTGACACTGCTGTCCTGGACCTGGATCCAGGATGAATTTTGTTTGTTTCATGTCCTTTGCCAGCTATTTTTACCTGTGCTTTGGGTGCCGAAGGCTCTTGTATGTGATGAAGTAGGGATAGCAGCATGTGTTTTTTCAGGGCTGCGCTTGCATGTCAGACTTCTGAAGTTAATTTGCCTGTTAGAGCAGTGTGCATTTTATCTTACTGTAAATCTTTGCAGTCTCTCGTTTTACTGCTCAGAACTTTAAAATACTACCCTGAGTCCTGTGTGGTTGTTAAAGCAGATATGTGAAAACCTGCCTAAGATACCTTCCCTGTTCAGGAGTGAACATACCTTATTTTCTGAAAATAACTTTTATTTTTTTAAAAAAAAAATCTGTTATGTTTGGTAATTTTTTTCCTTCTCTCTGTAAAAAGGTTTGATTTGGGATTTTAGCTTGATGTTTTGATGGAAACTTCCAACATTGTAATAGCATTATGTGTCTGCAAATAAGAAGCTTCTGTTTTTTATCTTGGGTGCTGTGAAATATTTAATGGCTGTTCCTGTGCAGCTGGATATACATCCATATGTGAATGAAATTATTTTTATCACCTTAACTTGAAAAAATCAGATATCTCTGATTTTCAGTCAGGATAGCTCAAAATCCATTAGTGTTTTATTTTGCAGAAGCATGAAAAGGTAGCATACTAATATAATGAGAGTGGTAATAGGAAAGGAGAAGAATACTGCAATCAAACTTATATAAGCAATTTCCTTTTATTTAGATTGCTCAGTGGGGCCACGTTGTTTAAAACACAGGAACTTAAATATTTATTAATCATCCTCTCAGTAGATTTGCTTCTCTTTCAAATCTGTGCTAGGTAATGCCTGTTTTTCTCATTTGTGTAAAATGTTTCTATTCTGGTACCTCTATTACACATCTATCCGATTGAAAGTCAGTGTATTTTCTTTTTCTGGTGTGAGCAGAGCAACCTTTTTGTCTGCTGATGTCTTTATCGGACATACCTGGGCACTAATTTAGTCTCTCACTGTTGAGAGTTGTTCCACTTAAATACAGTTTCCCTGTGAATAATCAATAATCTTATACATCATAGCCATCTTAATTATTTCATGCTTCCATCATTCAACAGAACTCAGGCTAGTGTTTTTTCTCCTTTGAAATAATCTTCACTACCATTGAGGCTTCTTGCTCCTCCCACTCCCTCCCAATAGGAACGGGCATGATACTAGTGAATTTTTGCCTTAGTGAGCCTTATGCTTGCCTCTGGTTCATAAAGACAAAGACAGGCTAGAGGTATGTTCATGTATTCTCCTGTAAGCTATATGCACACTGGACTGGTGCTGCTGTCCTCATTGACAGGTTCCTGAATTTTCACTGTTTTGAGTGAAACCTTTGGGTTTTTATTCAATTCTCTGGGTTTTTTGGGCTTGGCATTGACATCTCAGACAACAGTTATGGACTGCTCAGCACAGCCAAGCTGAGGACAGGAATGCACCTTCAGCGTGGAGAGAATTCTTGCCAACAGCTGGCAATCTCCTGCTGCTGTATCAGCTGGAAGATCTCCTTTTCCTTCTAGCACATCTAGGTTTTTAGCACATTCATTGAGTTCCTTTGCTCCAAAAGCAGTTTTCTTTGCTTTAGTATTGCCCCCAGCATGTGTCTGCCAGGATCTTTTTCTTCTGCATTAATCCTGTAGCTTTGTCCATTTCCCTGAAATAATTTCTTTTCTGTCTTTCAGGCCCTACTGTGGTGAAAAGATACAGGTGTGCTGCACACTAGATCAGTGTCTTGTGTTTTTAATGAAAGATGTGCAGTTAACTATACATCAAAATGTGGAAGTATCTATTGTTTGTATGTTATGTCATTTTTCATGCCTGCCTTGACAAAGTGAGCTTGTAACTTCATTTCCAGTTCTTTCAGATCGGGATGTAAACAGAAATGCCTCATCTGGGCAACTGGAGACTCTCTGAAAGTAATTATTTCCAGTAGGGAGGTGTTCAGGCAGTATTTTATTTTACAGCACTTGTACTCCTCTCTTCTTCTATTTCATCTTAACCTTTCGAAGCAAAAAGGAGAGCTTTTTTATGTTTCTTTGCATTGTTGCACATACTTAACTTTGTAATTGAAAAAAATTCTGGCGGAAGAATCTTGAAGTGTTGTGAGCTAATTTCAAGGCAAAAATATCATATAGTAGTGGGAATGCTCTGCAAAACCCAGTCAGGGACCCACTCCTTCCTGTAGTTGTGAGCCTGTGATAGATAACCCTTACCTCTCTTGACCTCACCTCCAGGGTCATCTTCAGATGGGAGCATTAGTCTTTGTCCTCTGCTGTTGAACTTACACCATTCATAAGAGACAGGCACAATTACAGAATCATAGAATGGTTTGGGTTGGAAAGGATCCTCAAACATCTTCCAGTCCAGGCTCCTGTCCCTCAGTCCTGCTTCACTGCTGCCCCTGCAGTGCTCCTTTTGTGCCATATTGCCTCTGTGGGTATGAGGGCTACTGTGGCTGCTGCAGATGCTGCACAGAAGTCTTCTTCTGTATTTCCACTGTATCAATCACCCCCTCTTAAAACAAAAGATGTGGCAAATGAGAAGTGCACAATAATTATTCATGCAGGAAATTTAGAAGACTATGAGATTAGGTCCCTTAATGTGTATTACACTTCAGTTTTGTGAGTCTTTATTTTGGAGGTCAGTACATTTTCAGTAATGCAATTGCACATAACCAGGGTCAGACAAACCTTCATATTTGTGTCCATTAACAAGCAACCATGAAAGAAAAGTATTATGTTATTTGATGATGCAATTTGCAAGAATGATGCTGTGTGAGACTGTTTTCTCATAGGTGTGGAGACATGATTTGAATTTAGATCTAGTCTATCTAGTTAAGAAGAAAAAATTCTCTTTTTACAACACCAATGTGTTGTTTTTACACCAGTCTGTTGTTTCTATGCTATTTTTCCATTATGCATTTTTTAAAAATAGCTGTTAAAATGTTTATTGTGGATGGGAGTTTGTGCTGTAATTACCTGATTTCTTCCATTAATAAATCTTTCATGCTTTTACTTTTGAGCTGAGATATTGCTGGGTCAGTCTCTTTTTATTGTTTTCATCTATATGCATTTGAATCTCTATGTGTATGTATATACATTTTAAGCAAGGTTGGAAGTAGTTAAAAGATTCTGAAAAGACAAAAGATATCTTCTTACCATATTAGGTACTAAAATTTGCCCCAAGAAGAGAGTTTTGTAATTTTTATATATTATTTTAATTTTTTATCTCTTTTCTATCCCAAAATAGCAAGGTAAGCCAAAAGCTATGTTAAGAATCAGAAGTCGTAGGTGTTTTTGTAGTTTTCACTATGAGAAGTGCTGGGCTCAGAGAGAATGGTAGCTTACATTTAGACCAAGTGAATATAGGGAAAGGCCACATTTGTAGTTGCAAGAGCAACCACAAATCTGCACTTCATACAGCTGCTTGTATTGTACAATGATTTTTTGTGCAGTGTAGAAACACCAGGGTTTTTTCCCCCCCAGCTTATTCATATAAGACCTGGGGCATTGAGCAATATGCAGTGCATACCAAAGAGCCTGTGGTAATCCCTTACATTGCATATGTATGCTCAATAAAAATGGTACAATTTACAATTAGTATGTTAAGTACAACAGTGAACAATATACATATATAGCATACAACAGTGGAAAGTTGTTGAAATGTGTAGGCTGGTCAGGTTTACAGGTAGATTAACCACTTTATAGTTTCAAAATTGCCTTTCAAGTAATGCATTCCAAAGCCTTGGCTGTGGTTAATTGATGTATGGGCATGTTTGTTTTTTCCCTTTATTAGCTGAAAGAACAGCACTTTTAGGAAGCTGTGTCTGTAGTATAAAGTTGTGTACAGAAATGGGTCTCTTCGTTAAAGTCAGGAATGCAGTTTTTCACATACACAGATCAGTGAAGTTATTCTAGATTTTATTATAATGGAAACAGCATAGGAGCACTCTGATAAAGATGTCAACTGTTGTTACACAGGGCATAGCGTGAGGAGCTGAGTGGAATGCCTCTCACCCATCAAAGCTTTATAGCCTATCTTCAGGATAATTTATCACCTACTGCGCATACAGATCCTTTCTGCAGACATATATTTTTATTCTCCCAGTATGTTTCCAATGCAGCAAGATAAAGCAAGCTTTAAAGGCAAGATGCTGCACTCCATTTTAGAAGATGATCAGTTAGCTAAAAATTGGGTTGGAGCCTGAAGCATCAAAGGATGAATTCTGAATGTAGCTGGACGTCGGTTATACTTTGCTTTGTGCACAGGCAACTACAACATGAACAAACCCAGATTTTTTTAAGTATTGAATTAAAATGGTGTTAAAGGCTTGACATTGAGGCTATATAGCATCTTATTACAGACTTGCTAGTGTTTCAGAGATTCATCCCTGGTTACCAGCCTTTAAATTGTTTTAACAGTGATTCTGATTATGTGGTCTCTTTTTGCCAGTAAATTGTTTATAAAAATACAAGTTTAACCACCAGAACTGAGTCAACAGCTTGCATTCAATGAAGTAAAAAGAACAAGTAACAATATCTCTAGGGACTTTTAAACATAGGTTGGTTCCCTGTCTTTCTAAAATTAGTTCTGAAGGTTCAGCCAAAGTGTCTGGTAAAGGCAGTCAGTATGGATTTGATGGCTTTGTGCATTTGGTTGGAGTTTCAGAAATACACTTTGAGGTTTTCATACTCAACGCCTGTTTATCCAAGTTGTCCATATTTCCAAGTTTTTTGCATTTTGTTTCTGAAAGTGACTTCTGTGCTTCTTCTGATTTAGTAAGCAAACTACAGTGAAAGAATAGAGTAGAAACAAAGTCTGGAAACTTTCTTTTCTTCTAGCATATGGGAACTTCAGAGCCACCTCCAGAATTGCAGCCCTTCCTCAGCCATTAGTGGGTACTTCATGAAAAGACAGGAGACATTCCACAGGGGACACCTGTGGACATCTGTCAGCAAGGGAAGTTTTGACATTGCTCTTAGTGCTTGTAATATACTAAATACAGTTTAAAAGCAACCAAAACAAAACCATTCCTTGGTACTACTTGTAATTTTGGATTTTTTTTTTGTTTTGTTTCGTTTTTTAAAAAATTATTTTGTTGCAAGACTTGTTTGTCAGATAAGAAAATGAAGGCAGAGTGGCCTTGACCTGTCTTATGTCACTCAGTGGGTCCCTGCTAGTCTTGGGGACAACTATTTCCTACCCCCGTTTGTTCATCACTGGCTAGGAACAGTTACTGAAGTTGGCAAAGACTATGAGAGAGCAGAGAAGGCACTGCATGACTTCTTCCCTTCTAGATTTTTCACCAGTTTTGACTTTTTTTATTTGCACTTAAGAATGCCTTTGGCCAGGATTGTTTTAGGATTGCTATGAAATTGTAAGTGCCTGCATTGTGATTGCTGAAGGAGAGGGAGAGAGATGAATTTTTCTTAAGATGTTCCTTCCATAATTGGTATTTAGGCTTTCCAGCACTGAGTGTGTGAAGAACAAAAGAGGCAGATTTATTATATTTAATGAGCATTATTAGTTCACAATATTGTCTTTTTGTTCAGAAGAATTCTTTGAACTTATTGTTGTAAGAAGTAATGAAAGGAGAAAGGATTTTCTCTTCTAGAGCGAGCTGATCACAGTTCACAAGTTCAAGCAATATTTCTTCACCAGTAATATATTCAGGAACTGGCAAACTCTTTATTAATTATTCAGGATGATCTGAAGCGCAGCAGCATACTAACCAATCTGTGTGATGCTTTGACAGAAAAGAAAGACATAAAAATACTTTCCAAATCAAGCATGTACCACTTAAAGTAGGAGCACTGCTGCAGCCCTTGTGGTCTGAGGATATGTGTGTGACTGGAGTTCTGCAGAGAAACTTTTTGGCTTAGATAAACAGATATAATTCCATGCAGACGCCTGTAAGGTGTGGAGAGAAAGCTGCAGTCATATAAAGAGAGGATAAGTGGCCATTAGCTATCTTTTATCTATCAGATATTACTAGCTGGTATCCAGTGTGGTAGCTCTGATATCAGTTACACATGGAAAACATGGGTAGTTTTTTTTTCTAGCATGTGTAGATTTGCAGGATGGGTTATAGAAGTTGTTGGCTGGTTTCTACTAGACTTCTTTCACAGGAGTTCAGCAGGTGATTGGGACTTCATGCCTTGTCCCTAGTGGTCTGATGGGGATAGCTATGTTTCCCTCCTCTGAAGAGTATTCTGAGGGGAAAAAAAAAATTAAAAATTACCATGTGTTGGGTTGTAGGCTTTCTGAATATTAAAGGTGAAGTTATTTTAAAAATAACGGTTTAGTGGTAAGTGGTGCCAGTTTTAATATGAACGCAGGCAAGATAGTTGAGCTGCAAGTAGTGAAACCCCAGACTTGCTCATGGATAGGGTGTTGCACAAACATCCTTCCAAGTATCAGCATTGCTGCAAGATAGAAGTGCATTGCAAGTGTTTCATGACTTTGTGTTTGGTGTCATTGCTGCTTCTAGTTGTAGAAGACAGATATTCAAAAACAGCTCAAGAACCCAGTCTGGGTGAGCATCCCAGAGTGGCACTGAAGGTGTGAGGAAGGCTGGAGCCAAGCACTAGGCAGGAGCTTCTATCAGCTACAGTGGGACAGACACAGCAAATTTTGCCAATGTACAAAAACCTATGGCCATTCTTGCATTTGCGTAAGAGTGCTGGATTTTTCTTTGCAACCAAATTTGCTCTCTCTCTGTGCCTATCTGGTGCCCATGGGAGTTTTGATTACTTTGAAGCATCTTAATTCCACGGAGTTCTGTGGATGGAGGTGAAGGCTGAGGAAGCAGGGAAAGGAGGAGGGTGGCATGGGGTAGGACGGAGGAGGTACACAGTGCAGACCTTTGCTTTGCAGTCAGCTGGAGGTGCCCATGGCCCCATCTCTGAGGTGCTGCAGTAGCAAGTGAAAGAGAGCTGAGCTGTAGCTGGGAACGAGCACTGGGAGATACAGCACTGCTGGGAGCTCAGCACAGCAAGCAGGAAAGAGGACGATGGGGAAAAGAGAAGTGAGGGGGGTGTGAGAAAAGCTGGAGGTGCAGCAGACATGGCATGTGCTGTGGGCACGGCCTCTTGCTGCTGGAAAGGCATATGTGATGTGAGGAAAAACAGGAACCCAAGCTGCTGAGGGGAAAGCAGTGGGAGTTAAAAATTGTCATTTTATGAATTTTTTTATCCTATATAAAGTTCAAGTCTACAGTTATGTAGTAACACCTACCTAGATGCTTTAGGAATCAAGCTGAGGCTCCAGGTGGAAATAGGCTCTGGTTCCTTGTGTGAAGAATGGACTTGGTCTCTCATGAGCTTTATATAATCTTAGTCTGGGGGTCTGCTAAACCTGAGAAACACTGAGCAATAGGGCTGAGAGCATGCCTGCCTTCTGAGGCATATTTCTGCAGATTAATCTGTCTCCCAGCATGGCTCTGCTTAGTAGTGTCTCATCTGCATTTCAATTTGTGGTGCTGCTGATGTGCTTCTGCCAAGGGGAGGTGCTGCTCTAGGCATGGCCCCTAAGCAGATGAGTCTGTCAGCATAGGTTACAACACCTCTCCAAGCAGCTGTCAGTAAATCAACAAAGGGTAATGTAATTTCTTCTGCCCTATCTGAATTCCCTGCAGGAGTTCTGCTGGCTTGGGGAGATGGCTGCTCAGTGGGGCACTCAGGGAGGACTGCCCTGAGTGGAGAATATTCCAAAGGGCCAAGTTTTAGCACGTTGCAAGCAAAAAGCAAGTGGTTTATAACATGTTCTCTTTTTCCTCAAGGGGAAAAAAATATTAAATTTTTAAAAATTTATTAATAAGATAAATCAGTCGACCCTTCTGCGTCAAAACTGATTTACCACAGTGTTACCACAAACACCATGTTGTTCTCTCACTCTGATAGAGTCATTTAGGATCATTTGGATTGAAAAAGGTCTCTAAGATCATTGCATTCAACCATTCATTAACCCATCACTGCCAAGTCCACTGTTAAAACTTGTCCCTAAATGCCACACCGACACATCTTTTAAATACCATTTCCCTGGGCAGCCTGTTCCAGTGCTTGAGAACCATTTCCATGAAGGAATTTTTTGTAACATCCAATCTAAGCCTCTCCTGGCACAGCTTGTGGCCATTTCCTCCTATCCCATCCCTTTTTACTTGAGAGAAGAGACCAACCCCTATGTGTGTACTTTGAGGTGATTGGAGAGAGCGATGAGGCCTGAGCCTCTTTTCTCCAGACTGAATTCCCCCAGCTCCCTTGGACACTCCTCATTAGGCTTGTTCTCCAGATCCTTCACCAGCTCCATTCCCTTCTCTGGACACACTCCAGCACCTCAAGGTCTGTGCTGTAGTGAGGGGCCCAGAGCTGAACACAGGATTCAAGGTGTGGCTTCATCAGTGCTGACTACAGGGAGATGATCACTGCCTTGGTGCTGCTGGCCACACAGCTTCTGGTATTTCAGAAACTGCAGGCCAAGTCCTGGTGGCATCTTGTAAGTGTATGAACTTCTAAAGATGCTCATCCTTTATGTCTCCATTCTTCTTTTGGGGAATTTGCTTTAAAGCATCACTCCTGTAATATTTAAGAACCTTTTAAGACTCTGGGCGAAAGTTAAAAGAAAGCTTCAGCCCAGAATGTTGTTATTACAAGAAAAAGTATTATATAAGTCTCCACTGCAACCTCTCTATCTTACCCCTTGAACTGCTCATGTGCAGTTTTTATTAATGCTGTTGGGAATTATGTTGTTATTAGAAAAGGAGACTTCCCTGAAAGTGTATTGGGGCAGAAAAATTGCTCCAGATAGGACTGATTACAAAAAGACAAACACTAGACATAGTTTTGTGGGGGAAAATGTGTTACTGGAAGTAGTGTCACATCTAACTTGCTTATTCTGCCTTAGCTTCTAAACAGTGAATAGCAAAAGATGTTAAGCAAGGAAATACCAGCTATTGCAGTGGCTGCATTACCGTAGTGCATTTCTAAATGTCACCAATAAAGCACAGTAAAAATCCACACTGCTCTTAAGGAAACATTTATACTTTTAGTGAACTAGAATTTGACAGCTCTGTCTGGCAGAAGGAATTGTTTCTGGCATTTAGTTTTGGTTGGGGTTTTTTTGTTTAGTTTTGTTTTTCTGGGCATCCAGCATGTGTTGTGACCTCTTAGAGACCAGTGCAGATTTGCAAAGATACT